>VYZW01037562.1:10413-78864 GCA_013401315.1 Balaeniceps rex | reverse complement strand
TCATTTCTTGGGGTGGACCACAGAGAAAATCAATCTGTAATAGATGTAAAGGCTTCTAGATAACAAAGCTGTGTGGGAAAGAGCTTGCTGAATAGGTACAGTTGCATCTAATTGAGGTATGTGTTGGGAGGGCAGTGCTATGAATGCAAGGTGTTTTTGAAGGCAGGAGGAAGGGAAGACAGACTGGTATTTGAGTGAATCATGGGGGGAAGAAGACGCAAATCTTGGCTGCCTGTTTAAGTTAAAAATCTAGTCTTAAAGGCTTTTGTTCTGTTTGGAAATTTTTCACATATTTCTGACACCCTTGAGGTGGAGTCAAAGCTCAGATCCACAGCTCTTCTTTCTCCCTGCCTCCTCTAGAATGGAATAGTGTGATCCAGCTTAAATTAGGCTTTGTTTTTTTTCCACCCTGTGAAAAATGAAAAAGAATTTAGATTCATCAGGTTTAGCTTACGACTCACTGAGGGCAGGTAGTGCTACAAATAATCATGTTTCTCTTTAATCAGAATACACACTGCTTAGAACAGGGACCAGATCTTCCCCTATCTTTATAGAATGCCTACTGTAGCAAGCCCCTGAGCTTGATCAGGAAACGTCAGTGTTGTCATAATTCAGACAATAAATAATAATATAGTAGTACTGGGCAAGAAACTCTAAAACCAAAGTGCCTCAGATAATGTTTGAACTGATTCGTGGTTTCAAGTGGAAACNGTTTGATACAAGATGAATGATCTCATTTCTTGGGGTGGACCACAGAGAAAATCAATCTGTAATAGATGTAAAGGCTTCTAGATAACAAAGCTGTGTGGGAAAGAGCTTGCTGAATAGGTACAGTTGCATCTAATTGAGGTATGTGTTGGGAGGGCAGTGCTATGAATGCAAGGTGTTTTTGAAGGCAGGAGGAAGGGAAGACAGACTGGTATTTGAGTGAATCATGGGGGGAAGAAGACGCAAATCTTGGCTGCCTGTTTAAGTTAAAAATCTAGTCTTAAAGGCTTTTGTTCTGTTTGGAAATTTTTCACATATTTCTGACACCCTTGAGGTGGAGTCAAAGCTCAGATCCACAGCTCTTCTTTCTCCCTGCCTCCTCTAGAATGGAATAGTGTGATCCAGCTTAAATTAGGCTTTGTTTTTTTTCCACCCTGTGAAAAATGAAAAAGAATTTAGATTCATCAGGTTTAGCTTACGACTCACTGAGGGCAGGTAGTGCTACAAATAATCATGTTTCTCTTTAATCAGAATACACACTGCTTAGAACAGGGACCAGATCTTCCCCTATCTTTATAGAATGCCTACTGTAGCAAGCCCCTGAGCTTGATCAGGAAACGTCAGTGTTGTCATAATTCAGACAATAAATAATAATATAGTAGTACTGGGCAAGAAACTCTAAAACCAAAGTGCCTCAGATAATGTTTGAACTGATTCGTGGTTTCAAGTGGAAACCGGTTGAAGCTGGATTGTATGAAATAGTTTCAGCCCCATAATCATCCTAGCTATTACCAAGTTTCTTGCTGGGTTTTAAGTTTATTTAAACTCAGTACTTGACATAAAATAGAGAGGGTGCTGAATCTCTCTGAAGAAGTGCTGAGGCAGATGGCCTCATCGCCTATGTTCCCAGTCCGGCAGAGTTATTGTCTACTCTAGGCTGTAGAGTCCCCCCCATTCAGTGATGTTTTAGACTTGCTCAAATAATCAGGAGATTTGTTGTTGACTTCAGCAGGTTTGGGATTTCAGTCCTGGAGATATAAAACTGTCCTGCCCGCTCAACAGGGCAGAATGTCTGTTGTTACTTGTTATCCCTACCTAGTGTGGTGGGAAATGTCCTCTCACATAGATGAGATGCTCAGTCTCCTGTACTTGAGTTGTGCTGCATGGAAAGTGTGATAGACTCAGCACTAATGCTTTACTAGAACAACTTACCAATAACGCACAGAGGTTACACTGCTTTTTCTCATGTCAGAAACATAGAGAAGGTTACAGGAGAAGCAGCCAACTGTTATTTTTTTTTTCTTTTAGTTGACATTTAGACCAAGAGCGTGTTATCTTTGGTAACAAGGTGTAGGATGGTTTCCAAGTCATCATCTTTTCATCTGAATATTTAATAAGAGGTGTCATGTATCAGAAGGCTTGGCATACCTCTTTGAGATCATGCTGTGCTGTGCTCTCATTGCCCGAGATAGCTGGAACAGCTAACTGTAGAGAGACTTGCCTGCAAAGACTTTGAACAGTTATGTGGAAGGTGACAAATGGATATAAGGTTAGTTTAATTTAGTTGTGGGGTGTGTATGCATGCTGGGCAGCGAGGCTGTTCTCCAGGGTGGAGAAACAACACAGGCCAGCGTGGATCATGAGATTTCCATCTGTCTGATATACAGAGCTGAAATCTCAGAGTCATACTTTTTATTATTTGTTTACTTTTGGTCTAAAGAATGTCAAAAGATGTAGGCAAGTGCAAGATAAGCTCTGAAGAGCTCCCAAATTGATTTTGCTTGTGATGGGTGGCTAGGGAGAGCTGTAACAGTGGGAGAGTGAGGGTCAGTCTTCCCAGTGGAGGGTACATGAATTTATGTGTCTGCCTGTGGTTTACTTTCTACGTGAAATTTGTTTGATACCCTAAGCAGTAGGGGAGGAGGAGGCTACTTAGATAACTAAGGAAAAGAGATTGATGTGCCAGCTGAGTTAGGGTGAATGAACTCAGTGCATGAGGATTGAGAGAATGGTGAGATGAACACTATAGTCAGAAGAGCATATTTTTCATGGGCAGAAATGGCATTTGTCTAACTTGCACCATCTTTCCTATGACTGAATTTCTCATGGAAAGTCAATGGCAGTTAGGGTGACTATGTTGAATTGTTTCATAAATGATCCTGCTGTCAGTTTGCTCACAGTGTGGTCATTAGCCCGTTAATTACCACAGCCAACCTGAACCTGTGTTTTCAGCCTACTCTACTGTCAGTCTGTGGTGGCTACTCAGGTCCACTCCAGCAAACCTTGTATTTCTGAGGCAAGCAAAACAGCCTGTAGAAGTACAACCTGAGAAGTAGTGTTAACATAACTATAAAGAAAATATGATACGGATCTATAAAATACTGCTATTCGTTGTTGATATGACTACCTCCAGATTACTGGGGATTTTTCATGTATCCATGCTAGTGAACAGAATTGAATACTTAAGGTGATCCTTATGGGTGGAGCCCATATCTGGTGTACTTGCTCACTGTAGAAAACCGCTGTGATATGTGGTGAGGTAGTGGATATACTTAAAAGGATATTGAGAGAGATTGTCAGCTTTCTTAACAAATGATCTATGTGATAAGTGTCCAAGGACAGGAAATATATATCTGTTTTCATTTGGCTTATTTAATGGGTAACATTTGGTCATTTGGTGGGAGTTTTTTGCTTAGGGTATTTTTTTTTTTTAGTTTTCTGAGCAACTGGTGGTTTTAAAAAGGCATTTTAAAGAGGCTTTTAAAAGCGGTTGTTCTCCTTGCTGTGTAGGAGTGTTCTTTGTGGATACAGAGAGTAGGGTAAACGACTTCATCCTCTTGTGGTCTCACTGCAAAGACAAATCCTGAGCCATAGGCACTGGGAATCGACTCAGGCATGGCCATTATCCAGCTGCCACAGGCTAAGAGCAGCATGCCCTCTCCTGTGCCCTTACATTTGGAGTTCAGAGCTAAAAAGATCATAGGCTTCTTGCAGCCAGAACATCTTACTAACAAGTAGGCTTTCAGTGGTCAGTTTGCTAATGCAGTTTTATTCCAGAGAGAGTCTCTTTCTTCTGCAAATTAAAGAACCCACTGGTTTATTATTGTATTTATATGCTTTCTGTTCTAGACCTAAATGAAATGTTGATCTCCCTTTAAATTGCTTACAAATGACAGGAAGTGTTTCTCCTTGCCTTCCCTGTGTTACCTCTAGTGCTTTTAATTCGCCTCCTTCCTTTCTTCCTCTTCCCCCTACTGTGATCTTTCATGGCTGTGCTGCTCATGGTTTTCGCCCTCTTTGAGAGGAGCTGTTTCTACGAAGTAAAGGTTGCAAGCTCTTGAAGTGGAGCATGAAAGTAGCAAATCAAATGCTTCATTCACTGTGGCCAAGAGAAGTTGCATGGGATGAAAATGCTGTTCCAGGTCTGGCAAGCGGCTCAGCCATGTTGGGTTTTTAACTTGCTTTTTTAATTTTGAAAGGAAAATTGGGATAATTCAATCTCTGCTGAACCTATACTTTCACCCTTCTTTCAGAACAGGAGAAAAGCAGTACCAGAACAAGGCGATGGGAGAGGCTGGGACCCAAAGAGTCCAGTTCATGACTAAATCAAAATGTTTTAGTTGCTTTTAATGTTAAAATATTCCTTGAAACACAAGTTTTACCTGTGCTTGTTTTTTCTCAGTGCAGAGCTCTTTTTTCTCTATGTGCATTGCTGTACAGCTAACTTAAATGGGTGACTACCTAAGGAAGGGTGACTTTTTAACCATCATGTATCAGACCGTTGCTGGAAGCAAAGTAAATTAACGTCCTGACTGGGTCTGCCATGTGTTAGCTTCCTATTTCACTTTCCCTGCAAAAAAGATAAGAGGAATGCAGGCTTTTCCCTTTATCTCACGCGGTAATAATGCACCTCAGCAAAGATTTGAATGGGCTGCAGGATTATTAGGATTGTAATGTCTTGCTTTCCTTTTCAAGTAGGATGAAACTAAATGTAATCATCTGTTGGGTTAGATGAACACAATGGGTTCTCAGCTGTAGGCTTTCATCACGGCGGCGATCTTGTATGATTTTGGCCTGGCAGGGCTCTGGGCTCACAAAAATTTTGTAGGTGTCAGATGTTTGGCGCTCAGAACTGAGAACTGAGAGCCGTTGTCATACTTGTGTCTCCCTGCTTTCTAGTCTTTCAATTTTAGAATACTGTCACCATTTTAAACATGTTATATTTAGAAGAGGCTAATGAAAAGCTGCTTGGCTAAGTCCAGCTTCAGTTACATGAGCTTGAGCCATAGTCTGCTCAAACGCTGTTGTGTGCATTCTGGCAGGATCATGGTGCGGTCTGGCAGGATGTTTGCTCAGCTACAGAGCTGGGCTTTTATGGTCCTGGTATTTTCTAGGAGAAAAATGGCAGTGTGGTGTGGCTGCTGCCTTCACTATGACTATTTTGTCAAGTTAATTTCTGAAAAAGAAAACAAAACCAAGCTTTGAAACTGTGCATCTCAACTTGACAGCTTATTTTCTAAGCAGCATATGGAGCAGCCACTGCAGCCATACTTACTGTGCTCTGATCAGCAGCTTTTTGTAATTTTTCACTCATGGTGTCCTATATGCTACAGCCCCTTTTTTCCATATCCCTAATGCTCTGTTGCAGGCTGTCCTACCAGAGAAACGATGATGATGAGGAAGAAGCTGCCAGAGAACGTCGCCGACGGGCTCGACAGGAGAGGCTGCGGCAAAAGGAAGAAGGAGATCTATCAGGAGACATCACAGAGAAATCAGAAGTTAATGCCCAAAACAGGTAAACGTCTGATGTTGTTTACTGACAAGTCATCAGTAATTTTTGTTCAGAGTAGAGAAGTATCTTGAAGAGGTCTGTTTTGCTACTTAAATTTTAAGCACCAGGTTTGGCCATTCTTCCTTTGAAGAGGACCTAACACTGTGAGGAGTGCCACTGGCTGTGTCTACGCAGTGGGGTGGGAGCATTACTGAAGCTGGGCTTGAGGCCATGCTCATAACCCATTCCCAGAGTGTCCTCAGGGCTGTCTATGGGGTAACTCAGCCAGAGCTCGTGGAAGGAAATACCTCTGGTGCATCCTGCTGTCAGATTCCCTCAGACATGACTGCCTCTGGCCTCACAAACCTCCACGTCTTTCGCCCTGCTTATAGGGGCCATGGTATCACTGGGCCAAGGCACATGGGATTGGTCGGCACCCAGGCCTCAAGCTGCAGCTGAAACATACCTGCAAGGTGCTGGGTGTGAGTGCTAGACCTCAGCCCTCATCTGGCATTGTCAGGGTCATACAGCTATAAACAGCAGAAAAGCTTATGGAGTGAGGCGCCACTTGTCACAAACTGAGTGGGCAGAGCTGGCCTTCCAGTCTGTCCATCATTTACTCAGTTTCACATAGTCACAAATAATATATGCAGATTTCCAGTATCCATAACACAATTGACAGAAGAGACCAGAAATAAACATTGTGATATCAAGCTAATAGATACTGAGCCAACTAGCATTCTATTAAAGACGAGGGGAAAGGATATAGGTAAGAAACCAGCAACATTTCTGATTGTATATTATAATCTTTTTCCACAATGGCGGGGGGATGGGGAGCTAAAAATAGGGAAGAAGCCTGCACACAGGAGAATTAAACAGCTGAATTTTGAAGGAGACAAAAAACCTCCAGGGACTGAGAATGAGATCCAGTCCTGATACCTACAGGTGTTGAATAGCATGTCTTAAATTAGGTGCTCTGCTCATTCCATTTTCTAGCAGATTATGTCCCTGTACAGATAAGCACAACCTCACTGCATCCTTAATTGCCGGGCTGTCCCACTATGGACTGTATCTATGGACATTGTTGCTGAACAGCTTCTTGAGTAGCTTCTTGTGGCTAGAGAAGTTCACTAAAGTCAGAAAGCATCTTGCTTGTGTAGCATCTTCAAAAATTTTGCCTGGTGGGAAGGCTGTGCATAAGACATGTACACCTCAGGACAAGCTGAAGGGGGCCTTAAAGCAAGCTAAGGTCTTCCAAATATCAGAATACTGATACTGCAGGGTGCAGAAGGGAAGGATGAATTTTTCAGGGCTGTTCATGTTTCAGCTGCTCCAAGTATCAGGGACCATTCCAGTGCCTACTGAGGTCAGTAAGACTCTTGGGGACTTCAGCGGCTGTTGGACCTCGCCTAGAAGGGAACCTTTCCAGGCTCTGACATTGTGAAACACTGCATTCCTATACATGTAGGAATGCCAAAATTAATCCCTGGAACCATTTTGCTAAATTTTGAAGTATGCAACCTGTTGTGTTTTCAAACCATGGAATGATGTTACAGCAAGCTTTTTTTCTAGAAACGTTTAAGAGCATACGTTATTAGAAAGATTTTTTTTTTTTTTTTAATGCAAAAATTGTCACTTTTATGTAGTGTGGCAGAAGAGGAAACCAAGCGTACTACAACCACAGAGGGAACAGATGATGAAGCTGCATTGTTGGAGAGACTGGCGAGACGGGAGGAGAGACGCCAAAAACGTCTACAGGAAGCCCTGGAACGTCAAAAGGAATTTGACCCCACGATCACAGATGGGAGCTTGTCACTGCCCAGCAGGAGAGAACTAAACAATGTGGAAGAAAACGAGACCACGGGGAAAGAGGAAAAGGCTGAAACACGCCGAGGACGCTATGAGATCGAGGAAACAGAAACGGTTACCAAATCACACCAAAGGAACAACTGGAGGCAAGATGGAGAAGAAGAGGAAAAACAAGAAGAAAAAGACAAGGAGGAGGTACAGGAGGAGAAACCAAAGGAGGTCCCCGTAGAGGAAAATCAGGTAGATGTGACCGCAGAAAAAGAAGAGGTAGTAGAAACAAAAGATCTAGCTATAAATGCAGAGGAACACAAAGCAGAGAATGATACAAATGCTGTGCTAGAAGGGGAGCAGAGTATAACTGATGCTGTAGATAAAGAGAAGCTTAGGGATGAGGAAAAGGCTGAGGAAGAAAGGAAGAAAGCAGAAGAAAGGGAGAAACCTGAGGCAGAAGAAAGGGAGAGGTTAAAAGCAGAGGAAGAAAAAAAGGCAGCTGAGGAAAAACAGAAAGCAGAGGAGGAAAAGAGGGCAGCTGAGGAAAGAGAGAGGGCTAAAGCAGAAGAGGAGAAGAGGGCAGCTGAGGAAAGAGCGAGGGCTAAGGCAGAAGAGGAGAAAAGGGCAGCTGAGGAAAGAGCAAGGGCTAAGGCAGAAGAGGAAAAGAGGGCAGCTGAAGAAAAGGCTAAGCTAGAAGCAGAGAAATTAAAGGAAAAACAAAAGATGGAAGAAAAGAAAATAGAAGATAAACAGGTAAAAGAGAAGAAAGTGCAAGAGGAAAAACCTCAAGCAGCTTTCCTAAGAAAACAGGTACAGTAAACATTTTGCACCAAAATAAGACACCTGTGGTTTGTGAGAAATGTAATGCAAGGAAAAAAAAAAGATTGAATTGGAATTTCCTCACAGATCTATTCCTGCATTGAAATGACTAATACTCATGCTCTCTCCCTTGCGCTCTCTTTTTAAAAACAAAGCTCCTTGCTTCTGCTTACGAGTAACGCAGCGCACAACACGCCTGACCTCGCTCTATTGTTCAAAGAAAACCTGGCATGTTCAGACCTCTGCATGGTTTTTTTGCTGCCTTTTTTCTCAGCTGCTGTAAACTGGCCTAATGCAGTAACAGATGAGGTGGAGGCAGACGCATCTTGGCACAAAATATTATGAGCACCTGGTAAACTGTGTGAGGAACATGTGTGTTAAATGCGATCACAAGAGAGGGCACTCTGCTGGGTCATATGAGCATGATGCCACACAAGGGAGAAAGGCCCAGATGGGGGAATGGGAGCATTTGGAGAGGGTGGAGGGAGCACAACTGCACACGGAGATGTGGGCACAGCAGCATATGATGGAGATGTGGCTGCACACAGGACTGGTACATGAACACAGTGTGGAGAAAAAAGTGCAAACAGATGTGATGTTTTCTTATTTAAAAAAATTATTAAAAACCCAAAAACAAAGGGGGAAGAAAAAGACAAAGTGGAAGCTAAAAAGGAAAGGTTACCAGATGAGAAGCTCCGACCTACCTCCAAAAAAGATCAGGTAACTTGTAAACCATTGATTTAGATGTTGTAGGGAAACTTGAGACAACAAAATAAGAGACCTGTAAGTGAAAGTTTCTTGTTCAGCAAAGCACTTAAGCATGTGCTTCACTTCAAGAACGTGGGTAATCCTGCTGAAATAAATAGGGATGAAGCTACTTATGTGCTTAAAATAAAGTAAATGCTTAAGTATTTTGTTCTTTTGGGGCTTTAGAACCAAGTCCTGTTTGTCTTAGAACAGATATTTCAGGAAACTCAGTTCAGTCAGGCAGGGATGGTTTGCACCCTAGGGATGAATTTTTCAGGACTGTGTCAACTAATCATCCTTCCCTGGTTTCCTCCCACTTCACTGTGAACTTTTTCCCTATGACTGAGACCTACTTTTACAATAATAATAATAATAATAATACTCATCATCATCATCATCTAGACCCTTTGGCCACCTGACTGCCTTAACTAAAAATTTTCCTCCAAACTGCAAAGCCCCATGATATAAACCATGCATACCCAAGATTCTTCTTTTGTTTTAAAGAGAAAATCTACAAAGTTTACTGCATTGCATTTCCACTGTAAACACAGGAGCTGGTGCCATGGTGTTTTACTGTATGGTAAGTAAATAAGATTTGGGGACCATTTACTCTTCAGGTTACAGCTGGACACAGGGAGCCATGTTCAATGTTGCGTAGCAACTGTGTTTTTGGTTCAATGCAGCAGGTATCAAAATGACCCCTGATTCTAATCAGACATCGAGACTGGTCAGGGCCTTGGAGGTTTGGACCCATTTGGGTTCAGCCAGGTCTGTGTGGCTTAAAGGGAGGCACAGCACAGAGATCTAGTAACAGGCAGCTTGCTGCCTGTCTAGGTGCTTCGGAGCATTGAGGGTTGTAGAGGGTCTGGTCCAGGGTCCTTAGCTGTTGAATTAATTTGGAACATGCTGTAGATGCTTAGCTCACCCTCAGAGAGTGACGAAAGCAAATCGTGTCACAAGGTTTTATGTCCAGTTGCCTGGCTTGATCATCCAAGTTATCATATTTTGAGTAAGGTACATGTGATATTGAAAACGCAAATGAAGTGATGAAGATGGTTAAAAGAAAGGTTCCTAATGAACAGGGAGAGAGATTGGCAATAGTAGAATAAGTTACTCTAGAAAGGGGAAGAGTTAAATAAGACCTAATGGAGATGCTTCAAAATAGTGCACTAGAAAGACTAAACAATCACTCCACACTAAATTAACCTGATTGCAAAAACAGAGGAAAGAGCTGCACAAAAAATAAGGGATGAATTACATTAAGAGTTTTTATAAGGCAGAATTGGCTTGTAATATTAGCTGTTGCGCACAATCTTTGAATATTACAAGTAAATGTAAAAAGGAGACTGTAACTGACCACAAATATTGATTTGGGGGGGGACTTGAGACACAGTCGTCCTGCTTGTGTTTATGTGGAGCTCAGTCACCTCTCACTGGAGCTCTCACCATGCTTTTAAACCATAGCCACAGGGCTAGATTATTCCAGGAAATTGGTAAGACTTTTAAAAAAGTGACTTGTGATTTTAGTGCTTCCATTTTTGGATATTCAAGCTGAGACAATTTAAGAGAGTCCCACTTTTAGTGCAGTGCTGGAATACCCATCCGCTGAAAGGTAAATCCTTTACATGTGTATCAAGCTGAGCATTCAAAGTGTTTTTCTCAGTTTTGAAAATCTCAGTTGTTGCTTCTTGGCTTGTGAAGAAAAATTGACAATCCTGGACTCCAAAGCAAGTCATGATCAGACTCCCATTGCCACTCCTTCCCCCCCTTCAAGGACATACAAATTCAACGAGGCCTATTTCTGAAGCATATATGCAGTTAAGAGGATGGTGGTATATCATAAACAAGATCCTGAAGGAATACAGTGTATCTACATAATCAGATTTTGCTTTTGCAGTTGTGCAACACAAGCACATGTCCTTTCTTAATGTGACAAAAACCTGGCCCTCAAAGTTCAGGTTTTGATCAAATTAGCAAGCAAAATCTGTCTCCTTTTCTGAACTGCCCCAAAATTTTTGGTTCTCAAAAGTGGCCTGGAAAGTTCACAAGAACAAGCTTTCTCATGATGTGAGACTCCTGGTATTTCCTGCTTCCAGTTTGGCTAGACAAGCCGCAACAGTTGCTTTTCTCATGGTATTTGGGTATGGTAGTTGGCTCTAAATGGAAGCCCTAGACCCAGATGCCCACAGATTTTAAGTCACAATGTAATTGAGCCCAAATAAGGAATCAAATTTGCCAAATGGCCCCAACCTCAGTAACTAATTCACTGTGGTCTGAAGGTGTTCAAACTCTAGATTTAGAAATCTCAACTCTCAAATATTAGCATAACACCCTAACAGGAAAGAAGCAGTGTATGGAAAGATTAAAATATAAATAAATAAAGCTGGAAATTAGCTAAACATGCTTTTGGTCCTGTTCT
Organism: Balaeniceps rex; assembly: GCA_013401315.1. NCBI lineage: Eukaryota > Metazoa > Chordata > Aves > Pelecaniformes > Balaenicipitidae > Balaeniceps > Balaeniceps rex. Next base: position 67,600 of record VYZW01037562.1, on the reverse strand, counting down.
ATCTTGACTTGATGGTCAAGATTTGTGAGAGCATATGAACTGTTTTCAGTTCAGGTAATACCACCCGTTGACTCCAACTGGAGTCAGTGTAGTCCTTTTTACTCAAATCAGCAGAAGCTGAGTTAACCTGTAATTTAGGGAAGCACTGAGACAAGGGGAATTACTTTTTCCTGTTGCCTGCCTTTGGAATGGGGCATAATGGTTTCTGCTTCTGTGCTAATCAATCTCTGTTTTGGCATTAAAATTAATAGGAGAAGGATTGGGCCCAGAAGCTGTGAAATGTTTCTGTAATATCTTGTTTTATCGTCATTTTGAATAAGGAGGCCAAGCTGTATTAATGGTTTTCTCAAGTGCAGACACATTACCATAAATCCTATGGGCTTCTGAAATGCTACTTCCTAACCTATTAATTTTTAAACTATATTGTTTTAATATTAGTTTTCTCAGCAATTTCAATTAAGATGTAAGAGATAAGAACCTCCCCAGTGGACTTCAAAACATCAGGCAGCTAGAATTATTGGCTTTTTAATGAGACTTAAAAGGTCTTGATGAAAATCTCAGCAAAGGAAATCCTATGCTCTCAAAATCCCAACACAGACATCCTGGCATGTGAAATCTTGCAACAATCAACATCGCCGGTTTCAGTATCACCCTGACTGGGACTGAAGGATTAGGAGATTGCTAACAGGCAGCAGAGATTTTTGCTGTGAACATGATCACTAGCTACAATCTTGCCTATATTTGGGAGCACCCAAAAGATGTTATTGTTTGATGGCATTCATTAGGCTCAATGAATAGCCCTGGTTGTCTCAGCCCAGCTTCTAGAAAACAGAACGCTATTCCTTGAGGCTGGTAGCAATGATGGCCTTGTTTGCTAGCAGTCACAGCATCATGGCCAAAGAATGCGTGGTTGTGGAAACGGAACTCCCCTCTTGTCCGTCAGGGCGCTTCGGCCAGGTCATGGCTAAAGCCCGTTGGCAGGAGAGGGTGGGGAAAGTCTGCACTGCCGCTGCCTGCTCTCAGGACAGAGCAAAGGTTTCTCTGGGTTGTGTCCAGCATCCCTCTCCAGTGGTAAATTTGGTCAAGTAGTTTAACCACCCAGTACTCACTTGTGCGTGCCACCTTGGCATTGTCCATTGTATGAGCTTCTGTGAGTCAGCAAACTGGCCTCAGGTAAAGTCAGAGGCTGACTTTGGGACTTCACTCAGCAGCTTAATACAATGCCTTAGGAGGATCTTGACTTTGAAGACTCTGAACTCATCCTTTATTGGTAATATTGCATCTCCAGAAGTTCTTCTTTGATGAGGAAGGATAGAAATCTGATTTGATCTGGGGGGGAGTGGGGTGTATTAGTTTTTTATTTCAAGGTGCAGCTTGGAACGCCATAAAAGCGGTAGTGTTTGCAGACAGGACTGTTATGGAATTTCTTTTTCTTTCTGGTTAGCAAATGGGATGGCAACAGGCTTCCAAGGGACAGAAGTATGTTTCTTCTGAAGGTCTTCATATGAATTTTTCACAGAAGGTATTTCTTGATTGCCAGCTAGAATCTTCCTCTAACATGGTAGAGCTGGAAAAAAAAATTAAACAAAAAAATTTTGGAGGTAAATGTTTTGTCTGCTGCTGTTGAAAGTTTATTTAGGCTGGTAGTCTAACTGAGTGGGAGTAATTCTACCTGAGGATAAAGAACTGAAATCAGTCCATATCTTCCTCCTCTCCTCAGCATCTAGCCATGACTCAGCATGCTGGGATCAGGCCATCTGTGGTATTGATAAATACCACATAGCTCATAGCTCTGAAGGAATACTGGAGAGTGAAATCCATGCACTAAATATACTTGAGTACTATTAAGAATTATAGGACAAAGCTTTGTAAGGATAGAAGGAATTTTTGCTCTAGTGTTTCTGGAGAGAACATTTGCTTCTTTATAGGATTAAATATTCATGTCTGATAACACTATCCATGACTAGCCCCTGGTAGGACTGTGCTTTTTGTCAGAGTAAGTTTTATTCTGATATAAAGATAATTTTGTGTTTTGGCCATTATTCTTGCAATACTGAAGTATCCATCTGCTATGACACTGGAAAGAGCATGAACTTTGTCAAGCAAACTTGACAATCAGTGAAGGTTATGTGTTGTTTTTATTGCTCCAGTGCCCTAAACCTTGTACCAAGAATGTATCGATAAGCCTAGTCCCAAAGAATTTGCAATCCAGAATCTTAATAGACAACAGGTGAATGATGCTGCAGTGGGAGGGAAGAGGGTTGGGGTGCCTCAGTGGGGTGCAGTTGCAGAATGAAGCAATGTGGTAGCATAGGCCCACAGCCGCAACAAACTTTCACAGAAGACTGATAATGTTATTGAAGAGGTTTTCATCTTGAATTCAGATCAGGAAAGCAGAGTGGCGGTTGGTCACAGTTTAGAGTTTTACAGGCTAATTCTGCCTTAAAGCACACAAACATTTTAAAGACAGTTGCTTAGTTAATCATTAATACCAAGACATCTGTGTTCCTCTGTTGTTATTTGGAATGCCTCATTGTGACTTCTTTGTTTTTGTTTGTTTGTTTGTTTGTTTTTGTTCTACGATTTATGGTATCTCATGAGCAGGTAAAAGATGACAAGGATAAAGGAAAAGCACCCAAAGAGGAAATGAAAAGTATCTGGGATCGTAAAAAGGGAATTCCTGAACAAAAGGCACAGAATGGAGAACGTGAACTCACAGCCCCAAAACTTAAATCTACTGAGAATGCTTTTGGGTAAGTTCCAAGTGAGCATTGGGCTCGCTTATGTTATAGCAGAGCAGGAGGCCATCTCTGGGTCTCTCTTTAATAGCCTTATAGCAGCCGAGTAGAAGACTTCTGTTGGCAACATCAGCAGAGGCTCTAGCGTTCATTGGGTTGTAGGTATGAATTAAGGCTCTTGGCCTATTTTCTAATGAACTGCCCCCACATTGTTGCAATAACAAAATGAAGTACAGAAAACAGATGTAAATAATAGTCTTGCTCCCTCAGTAGAGATGAGCGGCTTATTTTCTCTCTGCTGGGTTTTTCCTTCCTTGGAGGACATTTATTTCTAATATCTGCACAGAGGCCAGTAATGACCACAGCCCAGATTTTGTGTTCTCTAATTTTTTAAGTCATATCTCAATCTTTACTGATGTAACCTGTTCCAATTACCCACCTGCTTTTAATCAGACTCTGCGTATCAGTATGAAGCACAATCCAGTTGGTAACTTTTGAAAGAGCTTCTCTCTTGATTTCAAGGCAAACTTTGAAATTAATGGCTTCTGTATAAAAGTGATTTTTTAGTTAAGTGAAATCCTCTCCTAGCCAAAATGTTCTATTTTTTGTCCTTTTATAAGCTGTATCACAGTTTGGTTTTTATTTTTCTTTTCAAGGGAATATTTGCTGCATGGCTATATTGGGAAATTCAGTGGAGGTAACAAATTTCTAGTGAAAAGTTTATTAAAAAAGGATTCTGCCTACTAAAAGGAGGAGATATGTGAAACAGAGTAGAAGTTTTTCCTTTTAGCAGAAAACCAGGAATGAATAGGTTAGAAATCTAATTTTTTTTCCTTCTGCACCTCTCTTCCTCTTTTACAATGACACAGGCAAAGAAAAGGTTAAGCTCTCCAGGCACTTTTAGAAATCTGTGCATGGCAGATGGGATTTGCTTTTGTATCTCAGCATTCCCCTTGTGATTCTTCCGGGAAAAACAAACTTTCTCAAAATAAAATGCAGTTCAAAAGTCCCTAGAGATACCCTGACCTAAGGCCAAAAGACAGGCAGAGATGGAGATGGAATAGCAGGAAATTGGCCTTGCTCAGAACTGTCCTGCTTCATGGCTTGGGTCACATCACCAGTAACATGAGAATGGTTTTCTAAAAATATTTTTGTTGTGTTTTCATTTGCTTTACTTCCTGTGGGAGACAGGCCTTAGTGGCAACATGTAGATTTGAGTTTCCACTCCTTTTTTTCTTTTTCTGTTTTTCTTCTACTATTTCCCAAATGTGGGAAGAAGCCTGTTTCACAGCCTTTTATCGGCTTGAGTACAAAACTTGGGTTGGCAACATCAGCAGAGGCTCTAGTGTTCATTGGATTGTTAGGTATGAATTAAGGCTCTTGGCCTATTTTCTAACAAACTGTCCCCACGTTGTTGGGCTTTGTTTGGAACTATCTTTCTTCTTGTTTTTATATGAAATATCAGGTACTAGTTAGGAAGCATGTAACTTGACTAATTCTCAGTGGTGAGGATTGAGAATACAATAGGGTAGTGGAGGCTAAAGAAAAATCTTATCTGTGTCTTGTTTGTCTACGTCAGTCAGTAAGAGAAATACAGAATAAAACCCCATTTTATGGCTTCCCCTTCCCATCTCCCCTCCCACCTGCCTTCCTCCCTATTCTCATACAGGACTGCAAAAGTCCTAAATATGACGTAACATGTTTTTTCACATTGTTCTGACATTTTTGGCTCCCACAAACCACTTCTTTCCTTTTCCTCCTTGCCTGAAAGCTGGCAACTAACTTAATTTCTTAGCACCAAAGAGGTGCTTATGAAATTCTTCCTCCACCCAGCATCTCAATACTAATTTCCCAATGTCGACAGTAGGGAACAGAGATTCCCAGAATCTGTTGAAAACAGAGGATTTTGGGAGGTGGACGAAAATAAGGAGAATTACTGCCAGTTTATTGTTTGCTATTTTGGATTATGCAGAACCAGTAGGGGAAGTCCTGTAAGTTGCACGAGAATAAAATAAACTAGAAACTTTAAATGTCCTTCTTTGTAAGGAGGACAAAATAGTCACCTGAGGTCACCAAACAAAAATGTTAAGACTAGATTTTACCTTTGGCTTTTATCAGTGGAAAGCTAAGAGTAGCTGTTAATTTCATTGAGGCTATCTGCACTGAAGTCACTGAGGACTAACCTTTCATCTGTGCTGATGTAAAACAGAGTGGCTATTTATTAAGAGAATCTTCACAAGTGTTATGTTCTTAGCTCTCTTAATTCTGAGGGCTATTTGCCCTTGCCAGGGATATCATTGTGTCTGTCAGAAGTGAACTCTTGCATCTTCTTTGGGCCTGAAACTTGCAGGTCTGGGTGGGTCGGCAACACAGACTTCAGAGACCAAGAGGCCAAAAAAAAAGAAAAAATTAGTGAGGCTCCTGGGATGTTTACTAGAGGCTACAACCTTGCAATGAAGCAGGAAAGCCTTAAAATAGCCAGGGATTTCTCATGGCCTGTGCAGGACAGGTGCACTTGATCCTTAGAAATAGTTAGTGCCTTATAGAGGTTTGTGGAACATTTTGGGTTCTCTCTCTGAAAACTGAATCAGAGCTATTTCAGCCTGGACACCCAAAATAATACCTCGCACCTTTGTATTGGTACTCACTTTGGTTTTGAATGGGCTAAATGAAATTTTGAATAAAGTTTCCAATGTTTTCTCACAATGCTCTAGTTAATTGTATATGTATTTTTTCATTAAAAAACCATGAGTTCCATTCTTTAATTAGACATCACTACCTGATGTAAGCCCTTATTCCTGACCACTTACATTAACTTGACGCCTATGGTGGAGGGTGATCTTGTGGTTCTACTTTCATGGTTTGATTCCACTGCAAAAACTCATTCAGGACTAGGGCCTGGAGCAGAAAAGGATTGTGATAAGGTGATATTAGGGAAATATATGGTATGTACTTGTAACTCTAGGTTAGAAAACCAGGCATGAGAATGTACTGGGGGTACATACATTCACAGATCTCTGGGATATTTTTTTTCTTTAGCTTTGCTTTGTGATGTTACACTCTTGCGTACGAAAGACTTTCTAAAACTAAATAAACACATTGCAAAATAAGTGCCAGGTTCTACTACTTTAGTGTTGAACTTGCACAGATGAAGTACAGCAGCTGAATTCACATAATAGCATCAGTTTTGTTATGGTATTTTGCCATACGTTTTTTAATGATGCAATTCCTAAATCTTGCATGCCGTGCTAGAACCGAATTTCATCCAATTTGGTAAGATCATGTGGGGGCAGGGGACTCTTAGTAGATTCTATTGTGATATTGAAACCACAGGTAATTCAGCTCTGGTCCTACAGCCTGTTTTATATGGTTAACTCCATCTAGATGAGGCATCTATCTAAATGAAGAGCACCTTTGCAGGATTGGGTGTGATTCACGGGATTGCAAATTTATATGATATTTGTTCTTCGTGTTGTCATCTCTAATCTGATCATCTCTAACAGTTATTGTTATTGTTGGAACACTTGATTTGTACCCTCTTGTGGTATTATACTCTGCAACACTCTGGTTGCATTAATGAAGTCATTAATATCCAGCAGATATTAATTAAATGCCCACAGAACAGAGCAGAAAGTTTTTTAAAAAAATCTGTAGGCACATGCCCTTTCTGTCTCTTGTGAATAGCACACTGATACCTCTTAGGTACCTGTCTCCTTGTCAGCAGTAATACTAACAGACTCAGGGAGCAGACACTTGTCTAAACACTGGTGTGGTAATTGCGTAACTAGGCGATGCTATCTGACTCTGTCGAAAGTATGCGCTTCACCTATGCGAGTTCTTTGGCGTTTTTTTGGGGGGGGGGGTTATTCTTTCCTTCTGTCTCATATATTACAGCTGGTTGGAAAACTTCTGGTTTTCTCCTGTGGAAAGTTGCCATTAATAAATAATTTCCAGGTCCTTAATAGAAAGACATACTTTCCCTGGAAAATGTCAGCAAAAGATCTGATGAACCTTTCTCTTCATACAGGCTGGGAGAGTTCAAGTGATGAGATAGGAACCTTTTTAGGTTTTTAAAACACTGTTGAAGCTGTAAGATTCTCTCCCCTCTCTTGTCTCCTTCTGTTTTCCCCAGGTCAAGTAATTTATTCTGTCCCCAAAGATGCTTGTCTTTTTCTAGAGGGTTTATAAAAAATACTTGCATTTGAAAGCAAAGGATCAATGCATCTTTTATTACGCAAAATAATAATATTTTTGCTATGAGTTTTTTATAAGCAAATTTATCTCATTTAAAATCAGCAGAGAGAAATTAGCTATGGCTTTCCATTGCTTTGTTTTCTGTATGAGGTGTAATATGCTTTTGGAAGCGTTTCCTCTGTACACAAACTGCAGAGCAGAGGCGTGAAATTGTAATGGTTTACTGTATGCCATAGAGATGGTGATGAGATATGATACCTTCTGCTGAAGTTACATGAGATGTTAAATATTTCCAGCTCATTTACTGAATTCTCTTAAAAATGGAGGTGGCCTGAGTTCTCAGGCCGGGTGGTGCAGCTCCTGTGCACACAAGCAGACAAGAGAGACCTTCCTCACTGGCAGCAGATGGGAGAGGTGCTCCTTGTAGTATCCCAGCCTACTAACTCCTCATGATAATGTTTTGGACCTGCCACAGTTTGCAAGGAGCAAAAGGTCTTATAAGGCAATATCTTTGAGTGCCAGGCTCTCATGTTGCTGGTGAGCGCATGGCAGTGGGTGGCTGTGGCCAGGAAGAGAAAACCCATGGTGCATCACCTTCCCTTTCATTTCTTTCCCAGCCGCTCCAATTTGAAAGGGATTGCAAATGCTGAGGAAGCGAAGCCAGGGTCTCAGGCTGAGGTTGGAAAGCGGCTAGAAGACCAGCGCCGTCGCCGAGGTGAGAATGAGGAGTTTGAGAAGCTGAAGGAGAAGCAGCAGGAGGCAGCAGCAGAGCTGGACGAACTGAAGAAAAGGCGGGAAGAGCGCCGGAAAATCCTGGAAGAAGAGGAGCAGAAGAAGAAGCAGGAGGAGGCTGAGAGAAAAGCCAGAGAGGAGGTAAGTGTAAAATATGAAGTATTGGACTCTGGTTTTATTCCCTTGTTGTTACTACTTTGCTTCTACTGGCCTTGCATTAGTCGATAACTCTTTACAGCTATGTCTGCACAGACACTTTTAGGCAAAGAAGTTGGTGGGGCTGAAGGTCGATGGGTCTGTATTTAACCAAGGGGTAGAATGAGGCCACAAGGAGACTGGCTTATAGGTGAGGAAGGAGCGTGCAACAAGGGAAGGCAAGACCTAACCCAAGCATACAGGCCAAAGCGTGCTTCTCCTTCTTGGATCTGATGTTGCTGTGTGTGGAATTGCTGCTGTGACTTTGCTTCAGATTGCACCTTTTATCTGGCCCCTGTGCGTTGTGTGCTCTTCTGGGCATTGTTGTTTCTTAGTGTCTGTCAGGACACTAAGGTCTGTCGCAACAGACCTTGATTTCAAATGTACTATCCAGCATTAAAATCACCCCATTTTCTAACCTTCAGATTTAACTACAAGTATACTGTATTTGATATCAAGTGACCATATTACATAGATGCTCTAGTGAGGACCTGAGGTAAAACATGCAGTCATCGAGGGTAGAAAGAAACGTTACGGCTCTAGCCTCAGGAAAGACAGGGCTCTTAAAAAATGTCTTCACGAGTCAGGATTTCATCTGTGATAGTTGCGCATTTCTTCTTAGGGATGCAAAATGTTGGGGGCAGTGCTATAGCCACAGATTTCTTAATTTATTTGGGCTGTCTTTTTGACATTACACAAATTGAATTATAAAGCGCATGTCAAAATTTGTCTGCTGCAGATGAGCTGGAATGCTAATGTTATATATAGTTACGATGGTCTAGATCTCATTAGGAAGATATTCCCGTCTATTTAAATATTGAGCACCCAAGCACATCTGTTTACTTGTACTTTGTCTGCCAAGGGACTCTATAAATAGGATTTCCAAATCTCTGGTGCATCATTTAGGAATCTTAGCTGTTTGGAAAACAGATGGTAGATGAATAATAACAGTGTTTGGCAGCTGAATGCCAATTGCTTTAATATACTAAGCTCTTTACAGTAGAAATCAATAGGTGCTGAGATTGCACAATACCTTGTTGGTCAGACCCTGCTGACCAGTGCTCACAATGGTTGTGCTTTGAGGGCTCCTGGTTTAACTTGTAGCTTATGAAGTAAAAACTTGTGTTATCTCTTTGGAGGGAAAACTGTAAGCATTTAATCTTCACTTTTTTGGGCACCTATTGATTTTTCCTTGTGAAGTATTAACCTTGGCACAACAAGTGCCAGAGTAGATGGACAGAAGAACAGTACAAAGATGATACATGAGGATAGAGTAACGGAATTTGAGTATTTTTATAAATATGCTTTTTTCTCTCTTTAAGTGGCACTATATAGCAATAAATCTGGTGACCTCACTGTGAGGAGACACTAAAGCAGCACAGACTAGTTGTCTTCCCTGCTTCCTTAACACTGTGATGGATTAGCAGCAATAGGTTGCTAGATTTCAGATAGGTCACTGAACTTTTTTGACTGGCATGAAAATCTGTTCTTAGAAAATCTGGTAAATGTTTGCAGGACTGCAAAGCCCTGTAATGGTGATGTAGTTCCTGAAAGGATAAGTGACCATTCATTTTTTTTTTAAGGAGGAAAAGAGGAGGATGAAGGAAGAAATTGAAAGGAGAAGGGCTGAAGCTGCTGAGAAACGTCAAAAGATGCCAGAAGATGGTGTATCTGAAGACAAGAAGCCATTTAAATGTTTCAGTCCTAAAGGTTCATCTCTTAAGGTAATCTCCCCACTAACATTTGTATAGTACATAAAAAGTAATGGGGGTTGCAGTCCAAACCAACAGCCAAACACCAAAGCAGTGTGTAAACACTTGAAATCAGACCTGGGACAATGCTCTGAAATAGAGCTTAGCCTGAAGCCTTTAGCTGAAGGACTTCATTCATTGGGATGATTAAAAATTAGAGATCCTTTCTAAAAATAGAGTCTAGACTGGGAGTTACCTGTTCTTGTTGATGAAAAATGTCCAAAAGGGATCTTCGCCTTCAAGAGAAAATTATTTTGGAAACTTAGAGCTGTATTACTGTGTTGATTTTCAATATTTATTTATTATAGGAGTGCTTTGGGAACTGGAGTAGATAAAGATCACAAACGTTCTCTCTCTCCTTCCACATCGACAATTACTTCTTCCTTGCCAGATTACTTTGTCTTTAAGCATATTCAGCCTAATCATCATTAACTGAAACTGCCCCATATGGGAGTTCTAGCTTATGTCTAATCCCCCTAAAAATAACATCTAGAAGTACTGGGCTGGATTTAATTTTCTTACATAACAGGAAAAAAAAATCGTTCTGTTGCTGCAGGAATTTCTAAGTGGTCTTCTGTGGCCTATATTGTATTGGAAGTCAGATAAATCAATTAAATGGCCTTTCAGCATGGAAGAGGAATCCTGGCCCCACTGAAATTATTGGGAACTTTGTTTTGGTATGCAGTCCAGTTGCTTTCTCAGCTCAAGCTCAAACTACAGATCTATTAATCATTTTCAACTGTCTTTTCCTTTTCTCATTTTGTGTCATTAGTCATTTAAGAATCCAAAATGTTTGTCCAAAAAGGCCCCTTGGTGGGCACTAGGAGAGAAAAGAACCAGTCAGGAGGTTATCAGGTAGGAGCTCATTGGACCATGAAGTGGATCTCCGTGGGATTAAGAACTGCATTTGTTGAGTGACAAACTGCATTTGGTCAAAATTACATTTCCGCTCACAGAACACTACACTTTCAACCGATCTGGAGCTTCAGCCCTATACTGTTTTTGGTCCAGTTCTAGCAAATACAGTGTCCGAACACTTTTGACTGGATTTGCCTTTGAATTCTCAGGCACATCTGAACCTGAAATACAAGGGCAGAATACATACAGCTGTAAACAAAGATTGCCAAGCTTCACGACTTGCTCCTATTAGATAAACCTGGTCTTGCCATTTCGGTTGCAAAAGACCATGTCAATAACAGACACTATAAATGAACAGCTTCTTCCCATCCCTCCTGGGAGGGCTTCTTTTTCTTCTTTCTGTTTATTGAGATGCCTTTTATGACATACATTTGGAGCTTTAGTTCACAGATGACTCCGAAGAGAGGAAATTATACTTGAAAACACATAATAGAAAGATATACATCATAATTTTGGGGAGAGTGGGAAAAAACACTGGATTTGGCAGGAGGTTAATAGCTTTCAGAGAAGTTTTGGACTGATGCTACACTATTCTACTAAGTATATTTTTACAGGAAAGCTGGAATTTTCCAAGTGTCGTTAAGCAGCCAAGGTCCAATTTTTTTATGATGATAATTGCTGCTGGTTTGCTGTTTTTTATGGCTTGTTAGGTAGAAGTTGTTTGTTACAAAAACTAACGTATGCAACTCTGTACACATTTTTTCTCTTTCTCTGTTTCTCTCTTTGAGAAATTGGTGATACTGCAATTATTCCGGTCCGGTGTCTGTGGGTGGCCAGAGTAGATATGTAATGCTGTTGAACTTTACACCCTAAATTGTTTCTTGGCCTTCTGTGGTCAATAGCTGAGGAGAGAATAATCTCATTTTAATAACCTGATGTCAAATTTGGTGTCAAACTCCAATTTTTAGAAGACGCTATATTTTGTTACCTTTCATTTGAACAGACTTCTCAGGCTGGTCTAACCTGGTTGGTACACAGCTTTCTCATTGCCTGTTATGCACTGCCCAAGTTATCTTTTGACTTGAAAAGCACGTGGCATGTATTTTCGTCGTTGATTAATGTATCATCTGGTTAGATGTGTCATGAGCCATGTGAGAACCCCAAATGCACAATTGTGGGTGGGTGGGTGGAATTACTAATGAAAAAAGGGAGGCTCAGTATTAAAATACTGTATGATACATGTGCACATTCTGACTTCTCCTAGATTACAATGTGGTAAAGCCTCTTTTTCTCCTTTCTTGTCCTTCCTGATGTGATAGGTTTTGGGGAAGAAAAAGAAGTTCCTGGGAGTGACTTAGATGAGGAAAGTAGAGCATGCTGTTTACCAAATGAACTATAAAAACAAAGGAAAGAAGGGATATAAACTGAAAAGGAGTGTGGCAAATTACCGTTTTATAGATACTGCATTTATCCATCAGGCAGGGCATGGACTAGCATGACATGCAGACTCAGAATTGAGAGACCAAGACATGCAACTCATCTCCATGTATTATATGGCTCATGGATGCACATATATAAATGTATGTATACAAACACAGACATAATATACATACGTGCTTATATTTAGAAAGAACTACTCTGATTAGCTAGTCTGGCTTCTAATATATCACAGCCTACACAGTGTTGACAACTCCTGTTGTTTTAACTGTTAAATACAGTGTTTTGCTGAAACCTGAGACACTACTTCAGCAGAACTACTACTGCAGCATGGAGTCCTCCCAGTGACAGCACCAGAGCTGGTCCTTTCTGAGGGGACAGTGAAGAGGAAGCATGCAAAGTGATACAGGCCAAGTTCATCACTAGCTCAGGGCCAGAAGCAGCTTGGATTTCTCAGGGCTGGTGGAGTCCCTGTGGGCAGTAGCAGCAGTACCAATCCTCTGTTCAGCCTCTTCCCTCTATCTTGTTTTTTTTATAAGGACAAAGGCTGGAACAACCTCTGCTGCTCTCCCATCCTGCTCTAGCTCATGCTTTCCCTAGGTTAGTTCATGCACAGAGTGCTGCAGTAGAAGAATGAAATTTACTGCATAATCTTGTCTAAAAAGGAAAATGACCAAAGTTCATTCCTCATGTTTTTTTGGGAAGGAGTGTTATTGACTTCTTGTATAACTATTCTCTAGATTAATCAGGAGAGAACAGGATATTTCAATACTAAGTCTCCTCTTGGAGGTGAGCTCCACCACTACAGAAATGCAAAAGCTGTTAGGCATTGAGGATAGGAAGCAATGGCAGGAGGCTGGGAGCCTGGGATATCTCCTGTCTTTGCAGAAAATGTCTTCTGGGAAACATGGGCTGATGTGGCAGCCCACACTCTCTGCAAGGCAATGCTGACAGCTAGGCCAGAAGATAGGACTTTTCAGGGTTTGAGATTCTTTTTTTTCTTTCCTTAAAGACCTGTCTTGTCCTATCTCATTATTGCTCTCAATACCTGACAGCTGGAGTAGTGACTGGAAAGAATTAGACTCTATACAATCAGTTCTTCCTAGATGAGCTACTCTTGCAGCAGAGGGAAGATAGAGTGGTAAGAACAGGATCTGTGACCTTTGTTTTTCCCCTGCCTTTGGTGCTGATGGCAGCACTCTAGTCTAGCAGGTAAACTGAAGTAAATTGGTGCACTCTGCACAGATGCTGCTGACAGCAGGAAAAAGCCTAACCGTGCTTAATGAAGCAAAAGAGTGCATAAGCCACTCGGGAAGGATAAGGAGAAGCCACTTTAGTCCCATGGACTACAACTCAAAATGAATTTCCACTAGGTTCTTCCACCTGTTGGATATGAGGCAAAATTATAATACGGGGATTTCTGTTTTCTGCATGCATTTCTTATTCCCCGTCCTCCTTGACCCATTTTTTGAGAAGAGTTTTTCTATATATTAGTTTACAACACTTTCTGTCATGTAATATCTAATACACAGTTTAAAATTCTTAAGAATCATTTAATACCTTTGTATGAAACAAGTTTTACTGGAAATATCTAGATTTTTTTTGTTTCCCAAGTCATTGGCTCAAATTGTGTGCTAACTCATTCCTGTTCCATTCTGTTTCTGTTCTTGGAGAATGTATAGATGGAAGAAAGTGCACTTTGACACACTCACTTAAACTGCCTTTTTAATAGGCAAGACATTTCTTGCACAATCAGCAAACAAAACATGTCTATATAATACTGAATGTGGACAAATGCATACATGTATCTCTGTGTAATATCTTGCTTAATTTATTCCTTGCCACTGGTATGTGCCAACCCCGTTGAGTAAGGCCCTAATCAGGTGTGAGACTCCGCATGGTTTTGATTTATGTCCATTGGTTTCACTTCATCTGACTTTACCAGCAGAAGGGTAGGTGTCCATCTAAGCATTTTGTTGTCTAATTTAAACTTCTTTGGTAGTTAATAGAGCAAGCAGGAGCCACCCTCAGTGGACAAGCATTCCCACCTTTCCTAAGGTGAGGTGAGGTCCTCTGCTTCTCCACTGACTATGGAGAGAACCAAAATGAGTAATTTTGACTAAATGCTTAGCTTTCAAGCAACTGAGGTTAGGTGGGAAAGATGCAGCCTGAGATCCTGTTCTTTCTCTCTGGTCATAATTTAATTAGAGGCCAGTAGGTTGACTTTTCGGAGTACGTGTGTGTTCTATGTCAGAAGCTTTGGAAAGTATTCCATGGTGAAAAAACATAGTCCAAGCTATTTAACAAAATCCTGTTAAAAAGAATGCAGCAAAAAGACTGTCCTTATTTCCTGGTCTCAAATTGAGGAAATATCTTGCATTTTGTTCTAACCACCTTGCTTTACCTATTTCTCTTACAGATCTATTTTGTAATACTGTTTACTGTATGTGCCAAACATTTTAAATTCTTTGCATGGAGTTTGTGTGGTGTGCAGTGGATAAATGACCTTTAGATGTTGCTGTGTAGTCTAAATGTATTTGACCTACATGTTGAATACACGTGTGTATACAGGTGTGTTTGCTCTAAGTGTATTCAATGTATGCTTCTGTTCCATGCATGCTGTGTTTTGAGGAAGATGCTCTGGAACACATTCTCATATAAATGTGCAGAAAATGTGTTATCCATCCACACAAGGCACCTGCTTCCTTGGGAAGACAACCATGTTCAGCACTGAGGGTCGCTTCCTAACTCTGCTTTCCTGTTTAAATTATTTTCTGGTTTGCTTCCTCACTCTCCTCTTCTGAACAATCCCTGACTTATTCCTGATACCACAGCAGGTGCTCTGAGAACCACTATTTCCAGCCGGTAAAGAATGACCCCCATGCCTTTGTACTACAGCCCCAAGAATACATGTCTGTCTTCCCCCCACCTATCCTCCTCTTACACCAGTGACTACTGTTGCCAGGTTTGCCTGCTGCGTAGAAATATCTCTCCTTCCTGGAGACAGGAAGACTATAAAGAGTCTACTGTTAGCATCTTTTAAGATCTGTCCCTTTTGTAAGATTTCAAGTGGAATCTCAGTTCATCTGAACTAGAAGAAGCTGTAAATGAATTATTAGATGGTTACCTTGAGTCCTGGTTCTTTGAGATAGTCCATACTGCTCGTCCTTGCTGCCAGTCAGGGTTTCACTGATTGATGCAGTCAGGGAATTACGTGTTCATGCAGAGCACAGGAGAAACCAGTGTCTCTTGTTGGTATAACTCATCATTCTGATGCATTGCTGGTTATGACCCAGAAATCAGTGCTGTGGGAAACTTTCGCTACTGTACCATAATTGAGGAGAGGTGACATATTTTACCTTACCATCGTGGAATTGTTTAGTCACTTTTACTCAAATAATTTACTTGCTCGTTTTATGTCAATACCGACTGTATTTCCTCTGGGTGAAGCGAAGTTGTAAACTGTTCGGGCTGGCAGAGGAAGAGCTGCAGCTCCGGACCCTTGTGGGTGTGCGTGGCTCCGCAGCTCCTGCCTGGTGTATTGCTGCCACCTTGTGACAACAGTGCGTTGAAACAGTTGGTACATATCCGAGTAAAGCCCATCTTTCCACTCAGGACTGTATTTAGATCATATATTGGCAGCTAAAACGGTTAATGTAAATTACTCTGTAAATATATTTTTTAGAGGTGCTTTTGAGCTGGACTGATGCTAGCTGGAGTTCCTCCAGTGAGCTTGTTTGGCAAATTCTGCACTGAAGTGAACTGCCTGAGTTTTCGTTCGTATGGGCTTGAGAAATAGAACATGCATGCCCTTTGCTGGGATTGCTGTGGCGTTTAGTATTCTGGTACAGCCTGGATGCTAAAGGCACTGAGGAGAACCATTCAAAGGAATGGCTGTCATTGCCTTATTTTGAAGGCATGAATGCCACAGCAGTCACTGTTAAAGTAACTTGAAAATAGACAACCCACACTGAGACTGGGGAATCCACAGGAATCCAGACAGGCTGATTAATAATAATTTCTATCCCCTGGAGCTGCTTGTGTATATTTTACTCTAAAGTGAAATGGTAGAGCCTGGGACAAGAAGTGGAACAATGCAGTGTGGAAGAGACATGAGTAATTTGATAAAAGTATTTCTTGACCCAGGATGCAAATAGACACACCCCCCCATAGTGAAATGTTTTAAAACTTTATTCAGGGATGGAGTCTTTTTGGTTTCAAATTAGCAAGAGATTTGGCATAAGTCTTATGAGACCTTCATGATTCTTTTTCACTGGAAACATTACAATATTTTCCTACACACAGAGTAGAAAATAATGATGAAATGTAAGATACCAGTTTGTATAATAACAGCTGGTAGATATTGACTCAGCAATGACCCTGCTGAACATGAGCAGAGTACAGTCTGATCGGATTTTTGGAGCTCAGATTAAATTGTCAGTGTCCTGCAAAAAAATGCATGAGATAGGGCACATGACTGAGCTCCAAAGCTGGCCTAGTCTGATGCCTCAACTCAGAAAAATTTTATTAAATCTATCTGTCTCAAGAGATACATACTTGCTCTTATATGGGAGAGATGAGGAAATTTGGCATAGATTTTGTGAATATCAACCCCTTTCATAAGACAAACTTCTTCCCTTTTCTCCTTTCTGTATTGGTGGTTTATTCTCTTGTTACAATTGAGGCACTGAAGAAATATGCAGGATGCAAATATTAATGCAGAAAATACATCCACCCTTATGAATCTGTAGCATAATAGGCTCCTAACTATAAAACCTGTGTGCATGTCTGGTGATTTCTGCATCTCTTTCAGATTGACCTTTTGACATTTAAAATGACATTTTAGCCTGGCCTTGTACAGGCTGCCTTTTTATTAACTTTAAAGTTATAGCTCTTGTATCTCTCTTTTCTAGATAGAGGAGCGAGCAGAATTTTTGAACAAATCCGCTCAGAAGAGGTAAAGCAATAAAACAGTAGGTTCAGTCAAAACAGCAGTGTTTAATTGGAGGGCATAATAATTTCTTTCTCTCTTTTTTCTACTTCCTACAGTGGTATGAAACCCACCCACACGACAGCAGTTGTCTCAAAGATTGACAGTAGACTTGAGCAATACACTAGTGCAATTGAGGTAAGTTAATTCCAGGTCACGATGGCTCTAGTTACTAATGGCTTTTGGGACTTTAATCAGCCTATGTTTTACTGTTCAAGAATTGCAGGGATTTTTGGTCACAAACTCTTTTTTAATGCGACTTCAAGAACAAAATGCTTGAGGCACACCTATAACCAACATCTAGATATATATCTAAACAAAACCTCAGACTGGTGTCTTACCTTTCACGCTACAATTTACTCTGTCTGCTTTGTAAGCTTGGAATAGCCCTTGAAGGACACAATCATCATCTCCTGAGTGGCAGTCACATCCTCTTCTTGGCTGATGAGAGTTCTATCGGCAGAGAGCTGATAGTCATCCTGCGCAAAGCTGATTTTGCAGCTTATTTGAGAGAGCAAGGAACTGGGCCTGTGTTGCTGGCTGCCACTTCAGAGTGAAATTCCTCTCCAAAGAAAGGCACTTTAGTGAACTAGGGAGTTAAGTAGTGACAAAGGAAAAACAGAATAAAAATAAAATGCCGAATTTCACCCCAGGTGATTTTGACAAGTAGTGGTTAATAATGTGCCTTAAAGCCAGAATGGAGGGCTTTTTCTTTTCATAGTCCAAGAGAAAATAGGTGTTTAGCTTTTTGTTTCGGTTTGGGTTTTTTTAGCTGTTTTTATAAATCAGTGAGTACAGGCAATGTGAAAGCTGCTGGTTAATATAGCAGGCCAACTGGATTGGGTGGGTAAGTGTCATGGGAATAGAACGGTATAAAAGGGGATATTATCTTGATAGCTGTGATTAAGGTCTAGCACTTCTTCATTTCCTGCTGGACTTTTTTTCTCCTCTTGCTCACATATAGAGTCTAAGCATGGTATTCCATTAAGTTATTAATGGGTTAGCCTTTATTATCCTTTAACTGAAGGGAAACTTCAGTAATCAAAGATCAGTTACCAAAGGCTTTTTTCTGTGACCGCTGTCTGTTTAACCTTTCTGCTAGGAAGCCTATCAGTGCCAGAGAGTTTTATACTGTGTGTCAGTTCTTGATGAAAAAAGTGCATGCATGAGAGTGCTGAAGGCTCAGGCTTGCCTCCAGCACCTGTGTCAAGCTGAAGGTAGCTCAAACCCCTCCATTAGAGATGAATGTCAGCATGGCACCCAGTAGTCCCCATATCATTGAAGCTGGAGCATACAGCTTCTGTTCTTCAGCTTCACTCTGCACCTTTTCTGGATGAGGCATAACCACCCTAGAGTGACCAAGGGCTTTAATTTGGCACTGGGGTTTGATGTTAAACTCCTTAAAGAGAGTGGATGGGTTGGAGCTACATCTCTGTCTGTCATAACAAATTTATGTAATAGTGAAGTCAGGGTTTGTCAACCCATAAACACTGGACCAGCCCAACCACCAGCTTATATTAGGTTCTCCAGTATTTTCAGTAGGGCTGTGCTAAGTTCCCGAGTCTTTATGCTTCATTTAGATATTAAAAAGCATAGCTCTACGGCAAGGGGCAGGCAGTGCAGCTTCACAGCTACATATAGCTCCCATCTGACCTGACATTATTCCTTTGCTGAATTTCTGATTTTCCCAAAAGTTGCTAAATCTGACTTGCTTTGCAACTACAGAGGCAAAGCCTCAGCTCATACAGGTTCTTATTCTCCTCAAATCTGTGTTATGTAAAATGTACAAGAATTTTGAAAAGAAGGAACAGGAGGAGCTTAGTCCAGTGTTTTTGGTAACTGTGTAAATGACACACTACCAAAAAAACCCCCAATCCCCCAAACCCCTACTCTTTAAAAAAACACCTCATTCCAAATATACTGTAATTGCTGAAATTTACCCCTAGAATCCCAAGTTGTGAGGTTAAGTTGTCTGGGACAGATGGAGCAGAGTCTGATGCTGAACGACAGAGCAGCCTTTCTGCCCTGCCTCTGCGTAAGGATTTCCTTAGCTGTGTCCCTGAAAGAGCCACGCTTACAGGGTGCAGGTGCTGAGACTTGACAGAGGACAAATGAAAGCCTTGGAGCAGTTGTGTGCAGAGCTGTGGTTTGCCATGAGCTTTAGAAATGTAACAAATGCAAAAATCTAAGTGACTGCAGTTTTCATAGCTGTGGTTGTGTCAAGGGTGCAATGCAAATCAAAAGGGGGAGAGTCTCAGTGGCATCTCTTGAGCTGGGTACTGCTTTCCGTCTTTGCACGATCATTGCTAGAACCACTTCCAGCTGCTGCATTCCCCAGTACTGCCCCAGAGCCAAACCACCCTGCAACTCCAGCTCTTAATGCCAAACACCAACAGGCCTCAATTCTTCTGCAGGGTACAAAGGCTGCAAGACCAGCTAAGCCAGCAGCCTCCGACCTTCCTGTTCCAGCTGAGGGTGTTCGTAATATCAAGAGCATGTGGGAGAAAGGGAATGTTTTTTCATCACCCTCTGGGACAGGAACACCAAATAAGGTATGTGTTTAATTTTAGATAGTGATTATAAAGAATTATGTTATGGACCTGACCTTGTCATTCATGTTTCTATGAGTAAGCCTGGCTCCTCCTGTTGACATCACTGGTGAAGAATATCCCAAAGGATCCTGAGGTCCTCAGAAACCCACAAAATTGTGTTGCTGCAATATTGAGTATAACGGAAGAATTTAGTGACATACTGAGCTAAGTTATGAGACATTCCAGAGCCACATCAGATATCTTAGACAAATATATCTGGGTAGTTCAAGTGGAGTACAAGGAAATTCTTTGTGTTGGGAAAGATTCTTTTGGGGGGCAGAGGAGGATTAAATAGGCAAGATAATGATGATGTTTTATAGATAATGCATAGAAACATTTGTGAGACCTTATTTTTTCTACAGAAATCCTCAAGGCAACATTTCCTTTCTGTAAATTGATGTGAGTTGATGAGCATTCATCATAGCCAAAAAACTGAGCCATGGATTGAAGGAGGTTATTACAGATAGCCATGAAAGTTCAGTAACTTGTTCTAACCCTTTAAAGATTTATTTTAATGATTTAAATTTTAGGCCACTTAAGCCCTCTATTATGTGTTTTTTTGAAAAATTTTAGTTTAACAAAACAAAAATGTAGACTTAGACTGGTGTCTCTTCTTTTAAACTGAAGATTTTTTTTCTCCTTGGAGTTTGGGATTATGACAGAAACAGCAGGTGTATGTCTAACATTTATTCCTGGGTTAGCACTAAAGTGGAAATGATTTTGTCAGCCCACATTTATCATTATTGAAAACTAGAGCGTAGGAGTACTGTGTAGTTCATAGGGACAATATCTGCAGAGCACACAGGATGACTCTTGGCTAGCCATGGTCTCAGTGAGGACCTCTATATTAAACTCAGGTTTGGCTTTGTTTTTAAATCTAAACCATGGAAAACATAGCAAAAGCTATTCTGAAAGTATTCTGATTAGATTTTATGATTTTTCAGGAAACTGCTGGACTGAAGGTTGGTGTCTCCAGTCGTATCAATGAGTGGTTAACCAAGACCCCAGAGAGCAACAAATCACCTGCTCCAAAACCTTCTGTAAGTAAACTTGCAACAACCATCTCTTTGGTAGGTGGGTTCTCTTCTGGGGCAGAGGTGGTGATGGTGCTTCCTCAACCAGCTGATGGTCTTTGGAGGAACCTTGCTGCATGTCCTTGCTTAGAAGCTCACAGAGGCCTTCTGTCTGCTGAATCCTGGGTACTCAGAAAAGGTGGGGATGAAAGAGGGCACTTCTCACCTTAAAGCTTAGGGGTGCTCTAAAAAGACAGTGTTCAGAGAAGCTCTTCTCTGGTAGAGAAGGACATTAATTTACGACCTGTGAAAGGCCTACCATTAATTTAGAAATCACCAGCCATAGACCTTGGATGAAACACTTGTGCTTTGGCCCTTGCCCTGTAAAAGTCTTCCAAGTATATTTTTAAACACAACTGAAATACTGTAATCCTTTGAGAGCCTAAGTCATTTCTACTGAAGGCCCTTTAGCATGCCCATTACTTCAGCAAGAATCAGAGCAGAAAATGCTATCAAAATAATAAGCTGGGAGTGTGGGAAGGAGCAGAAACAGGTAATTGTGGGCTGGGGAAGGATAGGGATGAGGAACTGAAGCATAGGTGTCCATATTGGAGAATGGCAGGGCATCACTCGTGGCGTTAGTGATTCAACTTTGGGATTTTATTAAAGAACTGGTTTCTTCCCATATCCTTGTGTAGCTTTTTCTGCCAGTCCACTCGCCTTTTATAAAAGGTGCAGCCTGACAATTCACACTCCTATTCTTCCCAAAGAGGAGCTTGAAATTTGCAGCATTGTCCATAATGTCAGTGTTTACTGGTAGCTACATGGAGATTGTGTCCTTATGGACATGAATATAAAAACAAAAGTAGTCTTTGTGGTTGCTGTATTTAATCACAACTGCTGAAAACCAGCATAGAATCTGCCTCCAGATTTTCCTCTCTTTCTTTCAAGTTGTGTGTTTTAGATAATGTAAAACTAACCTCTTTTTTTCTCCTCAGCCAACTGTTTCTATCCATGTCTTCATTTCATTCTTTCTCAATAGATTGTTCTTTCTTCTTTCAATATCTCTGCTTGAAGGAACCTGCCCTCCTCCTATTCTTCTTTTGGGGGTCTGTTTGCTAAGGTGGTCAGGTAAACCTGTTTATAATCGACTATGAAGAATGCTATACATTTGTAATGTGTGATTTTTACTTTTTTTTAACCAGGATAAATAAAAGCGAAACTTAAATTTCTTAGTTAGCAAATAACTTCCTAACCGCATCACATTCCACCAAAATAAAGAATCGTTCGAAGCTTTTGTGACCATCAAGATTCTTCTGGTTTTTGGGACAACATTCAATTAAAAGTAGAGGCTTAAAATCTTAACCATCAGCAACCCTCTTTGGCTGTAAATTATGATCAATTCTAGAGCATCTCTGTTGGGTGCAAATACCTCTTGCAGAAATCACATTTCCATTTATCACTGGGCATTTTTCTATCCCAAATTGGAAATTCTCATGTGCAGAAAACTACCTATGTATGGATGGCAAGAACAAGATTCTGGGAACCATGGAAGACTTGAACACTTTTTGAAAAGGAGAGTACTTATGTCCAAAATTGTTTCAAGAGTCTTTTGTTTGCCAACCACGGAGGTAGATACCAATCCATCTGTCCTTAAGCAGGCGCATTGCTACTAGCCTAGCATATTTTGTCTTGATTTGTGGCCCTGCTTTTCCCCAAGAAGCAGCTTAACATTTTTACTGAGTTTTGCTTAAAGTCTCTATATACACTCATTTTCAGAGAATATATTTTTTTAATGACTTTACCTCACCTGTTTTTTTCTGTCAGGCTAGTGATTGGTACATGCCAAGGTTTTAAAGGATGCAATGGAAATTCAAATGGATATGAAGGACTACAGTGTTAAATCCTGAAACCTGTATTTAAGAATGCAGAGGAGGATCTGCTTTTCTGTTGTATTAGAAGTCCTACTCCATGTTTTTTACAGTTTTTTAATGAAATATTTTGATTCTGATCTAAAATAACTGAGACAAGCTACTTTTGAATTCCTCCCTAATAGAAAATACTATTTCTGGAAAAAAAAAAAATTTCCTGCCAAAATTGGAATTGGCTTTCTTAAAAACCCAACGGTGCAGTAACTTTTCACTGTACTCCCTAGGATGAATGTAATAAGTTATGGCCAGTCTGTGCAATACTAAACAGATGCAGCAGGATTGTTTTTTGTCATAAAGCATGTATATGTGTGGAGTGATTATGTGAAGTGTCATTTTGAATAGCTTTATAATTGATAGACAATATAATATTTACTACTGGTGGATGCTCCTCAACTTTTCTTATGAGGAAGTCACATTCTAACTTTTTCTCTACCAAATGAAAATAAACCTGAACTAATGTTGGTTTCTGTTCTCTGACATTAATTTAAAAATACAGGATTTAAAACCAGGAGATGTATCTGGCAAACGCAATCTCTGGGAGAAGCAGTCAGTTGAAAAGCCATCTTCTTCTAAGGTAACACTTCAATGCATTGTTAAAAGGATAATATCTCTGTGGGAGGCTTTCTAGGGGGAAGGTGCTGTTTGCCTTCACACAGTTAGTTGGAATTGAGCCTGTACATGTCTTTTGTTACTAACCTGCCTTTTTATCTATAAAAGAAAGCACAATGAGGCACAGAAAGCCATGGGCAGCATGGCTTTTATATTCCTATTTGGCAGATCTGTGTTGTGCGTGGAAATCTGTCCTTTGCATGGAGTATATTTTTTTCCTGTTATAAATAGCTATGTTTTCCCATATTCAACTTTAATAATGCGTTATTACTTCTTCAAACAGGTATCAGCTATGGGGAAAAAATCAGAGACTAATGGTAAGTAATTGTAATAATACACCCGCATATTAAATAGAAACTTCGCCACATTTTCCTACAGGCACATCTGAGTTTTAAAATTATACGGCTGTTAATGTTGATGCAAACCCACCCCCCAGCCCCTTTATGCCTTTACCTTTCAAAAGCTCCATTGTAACACCATCAAAACGTGACTGTTTGAGAAATAAGCCTAAATCATCTTTCTAGGAGGACTGAGGACTAGCAGTGCTCCAACCATGTTTGCAAAGCCTTGTTTGAGTGACATGCGTAGCATGTTTGCTGTAGCTGGAAAGCATCATTAAACTGTGTGAGGTCCGAGGAATGGGATGGTCATTTAACTAATTACAGTAAATGCAAGGCATCTGGGAAAGGCTCTTTTAAAGGCTGCAGCAGGAATGGATATGCTTTTCATGAGTGAAGAAGGGAAACCCAAAAAGCAAGGCGGTTGCAGCAGCATTATTTGAGCGCAAATGGAAGATATCAGTACTACTGAGAATGAGCCCTGCATCTGATTTTAAACACTGCCACTGGGTAATGGTGAAGCCTGATGAAAATTCAGCAGTGTTGATTTTTAAAAAGAATTCCTCTGGCTGCTTGGGAGTCTCATGTGCTCCTGCATACCCAGACTGGAATGGAGTTCAAATGCACTCAACAGCAGCACTGCTTTTGCTGGAGCTGTATATTGGTGTCTTCTCAAGGCAAAAAGAGTCCTACTACTGTCATTTTAAAACCATTAGTTTGGGAAACACAACCTACTTGTAGGGAAAGAAATCGGCAAAGTTCCCCTACTAGCTTTTGTGCACTTTTAAAATTTTTATTTTAATTTAAAACACTCCAAATAAAACCAATTAAAGGAAATATGTGCCTAAGGACCAGTGGGGAAGAATGAAATTCACTGATCAATTTAATAGCTTTAAGATGTCTTGCAACATCCCTTGACTCTTCATTAGGAAAGAAATGGTCAAATATAGAAAAACTTTTGGTTTTCTACCCATTAATATGTGCACACATTTTTCTTCACATTCGTATGTGAAGCCAGAGCTATGGTAAGCCTGTGAACTTTTCTTATCAGTTTGGAGTCACGCAAAACAGAATTGTCTTCCTCCTCGTCTTATCCTTTTTCAAACCAAGCTGTTAGGAGAGGGGTTGTCAGGCTCGCTCAGCGTTAGCACTGCTCTGCTCCCATGGAAGGCATTAGCAGTCGTGCGTCGGTGCCTACAGGAGCAGACCCCGCTGAGTGATCCGGACACCGCCGAGCCTCTCCTCTGACGCTGAGTGAGATGAGGGGTTACAGGAGGAGGCTCTCAGGAGCTGGCTTTCAGTCTTGCCATGGACTCGGAGTGTGTGCAGCGAGCACTGCAGCACAGCCTGCCTTAGCGTGGCAGCCACCCACGCGTGGCTGGGGAGAGTGCTGGGTGCAGCACCCCCTGCATTTCGGGGTCGGAAGTTCCTGATCTCTCCCTGAGCTGCTTCCTGGGGCTGTTGGAGGTGAGAGGTGAAATCCTGCTTGTCCTCTTGGAGACCAGCTCTGAGCAATCCCAGTACATGAGCACAGCAGCATCCAGCTTGTGTCCTGGCTTCTTACATGCTGTCTGTTTATCTAGAGCCATGCCTTCTCTATTTTAGAGATACGTATGGGTTATTTCAAGCCATCTTTAATCTTTCTCTTTCTCAGCAGGTTTGAGACAATTTGAGAAAGAGCCGTAGAAGGCCACTAAAGACGCTGGACCAATCAGTTGGGGGAAAAAAAAAAGGAAAAAGTGCTAAATTGTTCTTTTTATATTTATGTTTAATGTCTTTTTGCATTATCCCAGTTAAAACCATGTATATTAGCACTGTATTTAATAATCAGTCTAGACATTCATCATAATAGTACTGCCTTTGCACAAGAGCCTTTATTCCTAAAGAAACCCATGCTGTGAAATATATAGACTCTCCTACTGATAGTCGTAACTAACTATGTATCTGAACAGTGATTTCAACTGGCGTAAGAGGTCAACCCAAAATGCACGTAAAGTGAAGTTGCTTAAGAAAGGTGTGCAGTAAACCTATAAAAACAATGGTTACTTTGTAATACAGAAGTCTTTCTTTCTGCACTTTAGACTAAGGCATGGAAGAAATATCTTTAGTTGACAATGTAATATTTTCTGTAAGTTGCCCATGTCATGAGAAATACTGCATCAATAACGTGTTTTAATTTTTTTGTTTTATACTTTTTTTAAGTATCATTTTTTCCATTCTAGTTTAAGTTAATACCTAAATTTGGATGATTATGTTAGCTGACAGCGGTACTGATATTTCTTTTTGTTGTTAGTGACTAGTAACTGAATGCAATTTAGAATATATACACACATAGCTTTACAAAGTTTAGCCTAAAGGCACTACTAATGGTAGAATGCTTTAATACGTGCTAGAGTATTATATTTAGTAATAAACATACATAATTAGCCAATATCACAGCTTAAAAAATAAAGACAAAATCACACACTTTTCTATAATAAGATTTCATAATTGCCATTAGAGGTATGGTGAGATAAGTATTAAAAAATTTTAAATGTCAGTTGCCCAGTAACGGGTAATTAAAAAGAAAGTATAATTTTTAAAAGAGGAAAAGGTAAGGGTATAGAGGGTCAAAAATAGGTCACTTGTATAAAACGTTGTAGTTTAATTTATATAAAACTACCATAATTAAAAAGAAAAAAAAAACCTAACCACAGTTGGAGCTTGTTTCAAATGACTGTACACTAAATCTTGCCATCCATCAGTGCCGTACACTAAGTCCACCTAAAATGAAGTAAACCTCTATCTTTATAGTGCTTCTTTTTAACTCTCTCTCCCGAATATCTTATTTACAGATGTTTTCATTTGTATATAGTAAACACATGGCTATAAGACGTCAGCTTGGTTTGAATTTACATGCCATACAGTTTAGCATTTACATCCTACAGTGTATGGGTGGCATAAACTGGGCAACTGAAGTAGCCCCTGAGCACGTTAACAGCTTTGTTGTGCATGGGAACTACCAAGATCTCCCTTTTCACCACTTCCATCTCTTATAGCATCTGACTTCTTCCTAAAGAAGAATAATGTTATATTTCAACCCTAAGATGAGCTCCCATGCTTGGCTGAAACATCTTGTTTACATATAGAGATGCGTGTAGTTATCTGTAGGGGGTGAAACTGTGCCTGACAGTGTCTGTGAGTTGTCATGTTTTTTGTTTGGGGGTTTTGTAAACACTCCTCTGAGTCTTTCAAATACATCTGATAGCTGCAATAAAAATGATTTGTTCAAACAATGTATTCTGAAACTGCATCCACAATAAATGGAATATTTCCATCAGCAGCCCCGTGTTTGTCAATGAGTAGGAATAAGCCAGTTGTTGTAACTGGGATAGGAATCGTGCTAAGGCTGTGTAAAATAATGTACCATTGCAAAGAACCTTGAAGGATGTCTCTCCTGATGTACTATCCTACACCACACAGCCATGTCATAAAATCAGCAGCTTTAACCTACATATTCTTAAGGGGGGAAAAAAAAATCTTAAATGTCATGCCTATCAATACAAAACAGGAGCTGTGCATCATCCAGAAGTCAAGTGTGCTCAACGAAGTAGGTTCTGACCTAGCGGCACAGCTGTCTGCTTTCCTGCTTTGAAAAATGTTTTCTGTGTGAGAGCCATCATATTTCTTCTGTCTACCTCAGTGGGATGTGCTTCCAGGTTTGGATGATCATGGGGACCAAGCCCGGGGAGTTGCTGGCTTTCCCGTTGTCCTCCTATCCCCTTCATTTTTTCTCTAGCGGCAGCACAGCCTGTAATGCCCTGCTCTAACCAGGTCATGGTCATCTGAAAGAGGCCCCCCAGGCTGCTGCCAGCTCCATGGGAAGCACTGGGAAGGCTGCAGCAAGCACAGCTTTCTGAACTACTGGGGGAGAAATGATCAGATGCTGCCTAATTTAACGTGAAAAGAGCTTGTACGCTTGCAAGCGTGCCTGTTCTCCTGCCTTGTACTGACCAGCTACGTTGCTACATTTCTCTGCAATCTTTGCTGAAATGACGCTTTTCCCTGTTGATGTAGGTAAGTTTCTTTTGGTTCTGGTTATTGCCTTTTTTGAGAGCGTGGAAGCATGCTGGGCACAACCAGTTTTACTTTTAGGAAATATTGTGAAGTGGTGCAGTCGTGGTTTGCTTCCACCAGCTGGCACCACCTCCTGGCAGAATTCGCCAAAGACAAATCCCAGTGGCTGAATCAGCAGAGCTGCAAGTTTTTTTGGAGTTTCGATACCATTATGAGGCGATGTGTTTTGAGACGATACCAGATTGTCACCTTAGCTTCTCATCATGCTTTCCTGCAGCTCACTCGGCATCCTAGACAGACTTACTCTTGTCAGTGTGCAGAATGCCACAGAACAGCCTTTTTCAAGCCTGCCTTTGCTTTGTCCTAGCACTACCCATCTGAAAATACTTTAAAGCAATTCTGAGTCTAGTTCAGGGTTTACTTTGGTGTTTTTAAAGAAAAGATTTTCTGTGTTTTCCTTTGATAAAGCCAACTCTTGTCTGGATATATTGTTCTTAATGCTGCCAGCAGAGGTGCAAAAATCTGATTTTGTGTTTGAGACTTCCAGAGCAAGTCTCAAACTTTTTTAGGTAGCCCTTAATGTTTGGCTGGGTGTGTTTTGATGTGTGTTATCACTGCATATGATGCTATCTTCAACTTTTCACATCTCATCACACAAGAGTTCAATTTCTAGTTGTCCAGAGGGAGGGCTATGTGGAGTAATAGGTACAACAAATAGGTTCTAGCTAGAGCACGATCCTGTTTGATGCATAAGCCACAAAGTAGTCTCTATGTATTGTCCTTGTACAGAAGTTACAAAAGCTCATTTCTATCTGTTATTAAAATTTAAAAAAAAACAGACTTCAGGCTTGTTTTATAACTAATTGTATGAAACAATTTAAGCACTACACTGATTAAGTTTTGTTGTTTTTCAAATTTTATTCATATAAAATGTTAAACCATTAGAGATTCACACTATAAAAATTACAACTATGTAAAAAGCAAATTAATTAAAGACAGTATTCCTTGACAGCAACTCATGAGCCAGTACAACTGTCCACACTGGAAATAACATATAAAAAAATCTTGTAAGTAACTAAAGTTTTTTGTTAAACATGTCTTTAATTACAGAAGACAAGGAAAAAAGGAAATGAAGAGACATTGTCTTTTTACTACTAATCAAAACCAGATTTCTGTAACCATTGTAACAAAAGACCCATCCCTATTGATGCATTTTTATACCAGC
This sequence comes from Balaeniceps rex, assembly GCA_013401315.1. Taxonomy (NCBI): domain Eukaryota; kingdom Metazoa; phylum Chordata; class Aves; order Pelecaniformes; family Balaenicipitidae; genus Balaeniceps; species Balaeniceps rex. Next base: position 38,942 of record VYZW01037562.1, on the reverse strand, counting down.
TAGTGGTCTCCTAAAAAAGGAGGACAAGTAACTGGTTTTAATGATTGTCAAGTACAGAACAACTCTTCAAGACTAAGCTACAGCGTACATCTTATAATGTGGACGGAGTTACACGGAGGTCTCGCAGAAACCACTGGCATTAATATTCTGCTTTGAACGGGTAGTCCTTGTGATTGATAGCTCTGAGAAGAGAAAGAACTGGTTATTTAAGTATTGTAGAAAGTGTCTTCAGCAGCACTTCCCTACTGCAGTCTCCCTTCCCCACTGCCAATATACTCAATTTTTGCTGCCGTCGTTAATTTGAACACAGGCTTGTGAACAAGCACGTGCAACACCAAGATGATGAAGGGAATGCCCTGAATGAGTCTCCCTCCTGACTTCAGTTCCAGGACATGTCTCATTACCTGGGGCCCAGGGTTTAAGATACGAGCTCTCCCTGGTTTTGGTCATGTATATTTTCAAACTATGGGGGATGAAATACAGATAGAGATAGGCCTAGTGAATAATAAGGATACTAAGAAACATACTGGAGTACTGGAACTGCCCTCCAGTTCCTGTTAAAGCTGAGGATGACGTCCATCTCCTTTTTAGACAGTTCAAAGTCAAACACCTAGCAGACAGGGGGGAAAAAAAAAAAAAGCAAGCCCTTTTTACTTAGGTTCATGAGTATTAGCTACTAAGTGTGCTTCGTGCATTTATGGCTTGAGGTAAGAACATACTGCATCCACACTAAGCATAGTTAAGAAATCCTCTTATTTCTCAGCCAAATACCAATTTACCCTTGAAGTAATCAAGATAGCCCTTTTCCCTCTGAGATGCAGTCCGTAGCATTGTCTTATAGTTCTGGGTGGTTGAATGCAAACAGCACTGCGGTTTGTGTTGTAATGCACAGACAGGAAACTTAAGGTGCTAAGGATGGATTACTCGATGCGTCACAAATACTGGAACTAGCAATAAATATTTCTGCTACAACAGAGGACTACTGGGCACCAGCTGCAAATAGCTGTCTCACAATTAATCAATCATCTAAGAATTCTTGCTGGTGGTTTATAGGGGAAGTAAGTCCAAAACGCAGCAGCATGAATTGAAAGTAACACAGAGATATCATCTAAGATCATAGAATCATAGAATGCTTTGGGTTGGAAGGGACCTTTAGAGGTCATCTAGTCCAACCCCCCTGCAGTGAGCAGGGACATCATCAACTAGATCAGGTTGCTCAGAGCCCCGTCCAACCTGACCTTGAATGTTTCCAGGGATGGGGCCTCCACTACCTCTCTGGGCAACCTGTTGCCAGGTCTTATGAGCAAACACCCAGCTGAACCTCCCTGCCAAGGGGAACCACAGCCTCAAAGTGAGAAATAAAGCATAATGGGTCTGGTGTTCACAATTTGTCCCTTTACACCCTAAAGAGCGGCTCATTAAGCATCTCCTAGAGGGCAAGTCCAAAGCTGGGATTTCCCTTCCAGGGCAGCAGAGCTCGGATCACCCTGGTGTAGCCCATTTCTCTCCTGGCCGGAACAAAATGCTTTTCCCCAGAGAACAAGTGTGGATGGTTAGGTAGTACTGAGCCCCAATCTTTACACCTCTGCACTCCCCTTCCAATGCCTCTTAGGAGCTGCTTGGAAACACGGAGGAGATATGGGTGTGGGTGCCTATCCTGTGTAAAAAGGTGGTAGCAGTCCCAAGGGAACTTCACCTTGATGTTTTCCTCAATGCGCTGTGGTTTGTCAGACTTGGGAATGACAATCACGTCTCTTTGGATAAGAAACCGGATCAGAACCTAGGAAAGGGCGAGGAGGAGCATGAACACAGGGGTACCAAGAAATCTGTTCAAATGCATTTTGTGCTCTCTCTTACCTTTTTTTTTTTTTCCCATGCACAAACCAATTTCTCTTTCCACAACCATGTTCACTCTTTGGAAGATTGTATACAGGAGTTTGATGTGCCAGCATTTGCTTGCAGTCTACTAACAAACTAGAATTGTTTCTGACCTATGTTGTTTCTACATCCTGGCTTCTCCAGGATTTGTTTTGTTTTCATTTAGGGGGGAGAAAAATGATGATGCTTCTGGCTTGAGCTATATGGGTGCTCAGACCAAATGAGCGTAATGATACCGCAGATTATTTTGGGCTCATGGGTAATTACCTCACCCAGGTTAAGCTTTCTGAAGTCCTTAAAAGGAAAAACACATTTATAGATTTTAAAAGTTTTTCTCCCTCAAAAGAGGACTGTTGCACACCATTTTTTGTCCTGTGCTCCCTGTCTTAAAATATGACTATGGCTGATTGCCTGTGAACATGTGGATTTGTTTGAAGTGCAGTTTCTGCACACCTTGTGCAAGAACTCATTTGTGTGACTAGCAACTAATATAGAAAAAATTTCACCTTGAATAATCAAGCAGCTTTCAATGATTCTTTGTGACCACGAGCAAACAGGGAGCAATCAAATAGGTCTGCAAATTACAGGGCTTCTCTGAAGAATAACTTGCCTAACTTATCTGGAGAAAGGAATAACAAGTTCGCTTGATGATTTGTAAGTAAACCTCAGAGGAACGGGGTTCTCAGGGAGCAAGCACTTCTCTCTGCGAGCAGAAGAAATCTCCCTAGAAAGGGGGACACCCGCGGCAAGCACGTATCACTGCTGATCAGCACCCCCCCCCAAAGCTCAGCACTCGAGATCTCTTAGAAAATACCTGATAATTCCTATGAATGCTGGTAAGAACCGGGGCAATATGAAGAGTCAAGGGCAGTTTAACCCCATTATACTCTACCTTTAGAGAAGGCAGCATCTGCTAAGACTGGCCATCAGCTTGTAAAAATGTCTGAGGAGGAGGAATAGTTTGCCCTGACAACCCCACTTACCTGGGCAGAGGTTTTGTGATGTCTAACTGCAATCTCTTTAATCCTGGGATCATCCAGCAGCACAGGTTCCCCTGGCTTGGCCCTATTAAAAACAAAAGCTAGGATATCGATGATAGAAAGGTATCAGATTCCCTGCAGGAAGCCTAAGATTTTGTGTGAAATAATCCGCAACAAAGCAACGCACTTTTCTCATTATACCTGCATTATTTACATCATTTGCCTCAAAGATTCAAGCTGCAAATGCATTGTTTTGTATACAGAAAGGCTGCAATGCTTTCTTACCATGGGCGGTTAGGAGAGCCAAGGGGGCTGTATGCAGTCACAGCAATCCCTTTGGATTTACAGTACTTGATCAACTTTTCCTGGGTTAGGTACGGATGGCATTCGATCTGTAAGCACAGAAACACGGTGGCTGACACAGAGGCAGACTGCACTGAGCTCCAGAGCATAACTAACATTTTAATTCCTCTTGGGTCACAGAACACCTGAAGAAAAGACTCACAATATCATGACTAAAATCTATCTTACAAAAAAGTTATTCATGTCACAGCAATATCTAGAGGCCTGGCACAGAGGATAGGGCTTCCTCATGCTACATATTACACAAAGATAGCGAGAAATAGATGAGAAGAGCAAAAGTGCTATCTGTATCAGGAATTGGGGAAGTCTTCCTGGACTACTGGAGAGCAGCACTGCATCTTCAGAGGAGCAGCTCAGAATACCTGAGGTTTAGTTTCTTCTCCGAGTCACCCAACCTCTCCTCAAGGAGTCTCCCCGACTCCTGAAGAAGCCTGGGGAGATGAGCTTCCCTAGGTTAGGTCAGATCATGTTGTGACCAGCCATTCGAGCAAGATGTCCTTTAACTGGAAACAACGGGAATCTACGTGGGGATCCTGCTCAACTCGCCACAAGTGACAGGATGACCACAGGGCTATGTCTACGCTGCATAACGTGGCACCATGCACATACCCAGCAGTTTCTAAACGCCATAGCTTTGCTACCAGGCATGGTGACATGAAATCCATGTACAGTAGTTTACTTAGACCTGAGCTAGACTAGGCAACTACTGTAATGACAGTGTGTGGCACAGGCACACCCATGGAGAAGCTAACTGGAGTCGAAGCCTGAAGTTCTTTAAAGTGTCAAAGTTGGTGCAGCTTTTAACATGGGGATAGTTGGGTCCATCCCTACCAGAACTTTATAACCCTCAATAAAATTTTTCCAAGTCCTATGTACCCCTTGTGCTAAGCCTGGCCAGTGCACACGCTAGCCTCAAGCCCGGCACCGCAGTGCAGCAGCAGAGGCAGCACTGTGCCTGCACAGGACCCAGGGTGGGGATTTCCCTGGATACTCCCAAACCAGCAGAGATGGGCATTCAGCACCCCCAGCCAAGTGCAAAGAAGTCACATATGGAAGAAAGTCAGAAGGTCCTGATGCCGCTGCTGTCCTGTGATTTCATTCGTGAGGTACATGGTGAGAATTTGTTACACAATTGTATACTTCAACCCTCCTTTTTATAATGAAAATGTTTTATTTTATCTTGAAAAATAATTAAGTCCAGTGAATGAGTTAAAGCTTTCCTATACGTTCCCATGCCTATGCAGTAGCTTACGGTGGGGATTTTGCTGGTCATCCCAGGGCAGGCAGAAACGGGCCTGTGGCAACTTGGGCTGTGACACTGGGAGTGTGAAGGAGGACGTGTAGCAGAAAGTCACAAGGTCTTATACAAGGTAATGGATATTTTCACTTTTTTCCAATGTCTAAAAATGAAATATTCTCATCTGTTTCATATTACTGTGATATGAATAATCCATATTGGTTTGTATGGTATTTCTCTCAAATCTCCACTGCATTATATATACAGAAGTCTACAAAAAAGTTTGGTGTTGAGATCCTTGTCAGCTAAAAACCATCACTGACACCATACTAAAGCCTTGCATATTGCAGGCAGTACTGACTTGAAGGGACTTTCAGACAACCAGAGATACCTAGTGCTTTGCAAGATCTTTCCATGGCACCAAAACTGTTTAAAGGTCATGGCAGGAGAGTAGCAAGAATATATTTAGGAATATTCCAAGGTTAGCTGACATCAATGGAAATAAAAATCTTACCTGGTTATTTACTGGCTTGTATTTTAGTCCTGGCTTGTTCAAGATTCTTTCAATCTGCTCATGGTTAAAGTTTGAGATACCAATGGCTTTTACCAGACCACAGTCCACCAGTTCTTCCATGGCCTAATGAGTAAGGACAACCAACGTGTATTTACAAGGTGGTATTATGTCAACTACACTATTCTATTTCTCTAAAGCTAGTGACAAAACAACAACCAACCCACACTAGATTAGATAATAGTATCTCAAATTAAAAAAAAAAAAAAATCTTCGCAGCTTGTATTACCTGCATGCTTTATGTACCATTGCAGATGGGAAAGTAACACAAGAAGAATGGCTTGGCCAACCCTTTTGTAATGGGAATCAAAATCTTTTGCTTTGGCTTCTTTGGGGGTCATTTTACCAGAGCTAAAGAAGCAAGGGAGACCCCTCCACCTCCTCCTATGCCAGGACACTACCCTGAGTTGGCAGAACACAGCAGGGAGGATGTTAGCTTAAACTCAGTTACCTCAAAATACTTTCTTGCAATTGTAATCTGCTATTATAGAGAAAACTATTAATTCTCAGAGTTGTAGCATCACAGAGGTGCCGGTAGCAGGACTAGACCCTGAATCCTCTCAGTCCACAAGGAAAGGAAGATTGAAGGACAGCCTGAGGTGCTGATGCCCAACACTGAAAAGTGTGAGCATTCCCTATCTGTATGAATAACCCAGTAAATTAACAGCCACACCTAGATTAATCTATGCTTCAGTTCTACCATTGTGCATATTCAAATATTATTTTAGTGACAGCACCTACAGTGCCAATATTTTCCTACTCTTTAGCCTTATTGAAGACATCCCCCTCTTGCTCCTCAAAACAAGGGGTAGCAGCAGCTCTGCTCATTCTGGTCATGAAATACAATTTTGTGTGACTATCCTCTCTACCCAAACCTATCCCCTAATTTCATTGCGCACGCAGATCTCTGCTCCGTCTTTAGTGCTGACACCTGCTCAAAGGACCAAACGTTAACTTACCTCCCATGTGTCCAGAAAATTGGTATCACTGGGGATACTCATACCCTTGTCATCCACAGGATGCAGTTCTTCACCAGCCTGTTATTTCAAGGCAGGTAATAAATAGACTTTTTAAAGTTTCATTTCCTACTGTTTACTAGCACTTCTGACTAGAAGTATAGGCAGCAAGTTAGCAGGTTATTTAAACATATGGCATAACTAAAAATTATGCATGTTCATCAGTATTCTCTTTTGGACGAGGGCCACATTTCTACAAATCAATCCCTGCGTACAAAGAGTGGGAATTAGTAGCAACTATGTGAGTTACTTAGGCAGATCTAGAGAGAAGGGAACAAACAAACCCCGCTACCTTTATTCTAGAGTTTTTATTTATTTTACACACATGTGTACTGGGGAAAAAAAGAAGCATGTTCTTTCTGTGCTGTGCTTCATTTGCCACTGTTGGCTACTCCAGATCGAGCCAACATCTCCAAAACCTGAGATCTTCACACTGTCCTGGCCCAGCAGAAGGCCACAGTCCCAAAGTGCACCATTGTGTGTTGGTTACAGTTTCTCTGAAGACCCGGGGGGCTTATTAGCAGTGGTCATATCTATGAGTATCTTGCTCCAATAGGCATGGAAAGCCAGACCCACGTGCTAAAACATACCACTGCCTAGTTAGTGACCGAATGCTTGCTACCACCAGGTTCAGGGAAGAGCCAAATGAACCATAGCACATCCCAGCTGCATAATGAAGATGTTCACAGCATAGATGAGAGAATATGCCATGTTTCTAGCCAGGTAAGGAGAAGAGGAATGTAGAGCAGGACTACCTTGAATCCCATAGGGAAGTGTATCAGGTAGAGGTCAAGGTAGTCCAGTTGCAGTGCAGCGAGGCTCTTCTTGCATGCTACCTTAACCAGGGACCTCTCATGAAATGTGTTCCACAACTGTGGGAAGAAACCAAGGGCGACTGTGACTCTACAGCTTCCACAGTCCAGATCAGGGGACAGAAGCTCGTCCCTTGGTGGTCTGGGAGGACAACTCCCTCCCCACCTACCCACTGCACACTGAATGGATGCCAATCCAATGGATACCAATATTTTAGTAGTAAGATAGGATAAACACACCACAAATAAGGGAGTCAGTAGTGAAGATGAACAATCAGTATTCCTACTTATGAAAAGAGATTCTTGGAACTAAATGTAACACTCTGCCCGGTGTACCTGACACAGCAAAGTTGTTAGTGTTAGAATTTTTTTTTTCAGCCTAAATTTTGAGTCTTGAGCAGCTCATAGCTACCCTCCTTCTGTCCCTTTTAACTGGCCACAGTGAGAACTGTTGTCAATTTTACTTCATTTTTGAAATGCAAATTCAAGGCATTTAAATAGAAGAACTTGCAAGTATTATTCAAGTTAAAATCTGTTCTTTAACAAAAAGTATGTGGAAAATCTTAGTTATGCTCGATGTTTTCTTGTTTTGTTGGTGAAAACCCCAAGTCATAAGTTTTTTAGTTGAAGTGTTCTCACTGTTTGGTAAAGGGCATTGCTGAGACAAGTAGATGAGATGAAGAAATGGAGTAAATACACAGAAAATACTTCACACTGAAGTCCCACACTTTAATTTCTACTCCCTTTTAGGCTTACATTTTGTACATGACACCAGTTTCAAGTGGCTTGCAAACCTGTAAGCAGCACAGCACCTCTGAATTCAGACATCTGTCTTGTCTTTTTTTTCTCCTGGTCTTTCTAGGGTGCGTGCAAAGCCACGGCCCTGCTATCTTTCCAAAGCTGTCAATGGTTCCTTAGGTAAAGTTCAGTCCAAATTGCAAATAAAGGATGGAATTTATAGCACACAACAAGACAACCGTGAAATCAATGTTGTAGAAGGGAGTAAGTCTTTAGGTTACTTTACAGATTGAATAAGGGTTTCTCTATGAGAAAAGCTAAATGCCCCAATAATCCTGCATCCTTGTACCTTACTGACAATGAAGAGGTCTTCCCGTTTCACAGCCCCCTCCTTGATCTTCTGCTGGACTGCATTCCCTATTTCATTTTCATTCTGGTAGAAATAGGCACAGTCGAAGAGGCGGTAGCCTGCATCAATAGCAAACTTCACCACCTCTTCCACCTTTCCTGGAGGAGCCTGAAAGCCAACACAACCAAACCATGAGCTCTTCCGTGGCCTTCTGCCAGCACTCGCTGCTGCGATAGCTCCTCAAAGTCTCCCTTTCCAGCTGCTGCTGGAGTTTCCTTGTCACCTGCTGAGTTTCACCTTCCCAGGCAAACAGCATTTTTGTAGGGAAAGGTAATAGAGCAGAAAGGAGTTGGTTTCTGTGAGACATTTGGACTCTGCCATTTCCAGCAGCGTAACGTCCAGCACCACTTCCCCTTATCTGCCCTTGGTGTTGCCCACCAGTTTTGCCAGTTTACCTTCCCCAAACCCTTCCCCACGAAGGCAGTTTTGTGGCACAGGGCTCCCATCAGCCAGTGACCCCATCCCAGGGCTGCGAGATGCAAGCGCTGGGCCAGGCGGCCTTTCAAAATCTACTTTCCATTCTTCTTGTTGGTTTCTTCTTTTGCTTCCCCTCCTCTTTATTTTGCCTCCCTCGACCTTCTTCAGCCCCTATTTTATTTTTTTGCCTTTTTTATTTGTTTTTTTTGCCCCCGAGCCCTCTCCTCCCCTTCGCCCCCCCGCCGCCGCCGCCGCCTGGCAGCCCGCCCAGTTACACAAGCGACCGCGATCGCGGCGGGCGCTGCAAGCGGGCGGCGAGACCGATTCCCCCCAGCAGCCACGCAGGANTTTTTTCCCTCTCCTTTCATCTTCGCAGCGCCCGCCGGACCAGCGTCCTTCGGCCCGCCCCGGTACCTGCCAAGTGCCCAGCCCCACGGTAGGCATCTTCATCTTGTTGCTCAGCTCCAAGCAGGGGCTCGCCATGCTGTCTGCGGGTGTCCGTCTGTCCGTTCGTGCCCACTGGGGCCCGAAGGTGCTTAAAGGCGCGGAGCCGCCCCGCCGGGGCTGTCCCCTCCCCTCCACCTCCGTCCCCGCCTCCGCCCGGGGTTTCGTTACATGGGAGACGCATGGTGCGCTTTATTTGGAGATTTTGGTTGGCTGCAGAAGCCTGATGCTGAGAGGATTTCTTGGGTTTTGCATCGAGCAAACTAAAAGCAAACGCGATGAGCTTGGCACTTTGTGCGTGTTCTTCCGCAGTGGAGAGAGCCTGATGGGCGCCAGAAGTGTGTCAGTGGGTGTCCAGGCTGTTGAAGGATTTTTCTCAGTTACTCTCAAGTGGTGACAAATGGACTGAAGTTTCCATCTTTTATGCTAGAAAATATTAGGCTCACCTGCTGTTTGCAGAGGAATCCATTAAAGGGGTAAGTGGTCTTACCTTTACAGATATTCTGCGTTCCCTGTCTTTGCAGCGGGGTGGGCTCCCGTTGTGCTCCCTGCAGGACTGTTGTGTCAGTCCGTGTGAAGGCATCGGTTCCCTGCCCTCAATTAAAATGTCAGCCAGCACCAGTAGAGTGTCAAAGGCTGCAAAAGGGATTTGTGATCACAGCTTGTCTACAGGTAGTGCTTTAGTCCAAATAAACCCCCTGCTTTTTATGTAGGGTCAAAATGCATTCAGAGGGCTGACACACAAAGGCTGCAGGAAACTTTGTATGAACAGAGTGCCTCAGAAACCAAAGGCCAGGGGCCTGGGAAGGCTGGGCACTTAGCTGGCAGCTGGTTTGAGGAAAAAGTTGCTTCATGTTAGGAAACTGAGGTGAAATCCAGGCCATCAAGCTCAATGGGAGGGTTGCTACAGGAGTAAATAACAGGAGGGTTTCACCCTGACTCTCGCTTTTATGACTCTAGCTAGTTAGGTGTTCAGTACTGTGCTTGTCACTGTGGTGTCTGAATGCCTTTCAACAGGCACTACGAGTGCTGAGTTCTTCCAAGGGTGATGTTATTTGTTTATGTATGTTAATATGAGTTCAGAGACCTGATGTTAAGCATCAAAGCTGTGGTCCCATTTTGCAGTGGGTTTTAGCTCCCTGAGTGTACACGAGGCCTCCTGCCTCTTGCACCCTAGGGGCTTTCAGCACCCAATTTAACTGTAACTTTATCTCATTTATCTCATTGCATGCATTTTTTTCTGTAGCTTCTAAACAGTACCAGCCATAATTCTCCATTATATATTAAATTCCTCCCGCTTTCTCACATTTCTATCCTGCATATGTTGGCACAATTACAGAGACCAGCGTCTCATCAGTGTAAGTTATTTCAACCTTTTTCTTTCTTTTTTTTTTTTTTTTTTTTTTTTTTTTTTTAAATAATCCCAGTTCAAACAAGGACAAAAGCAGACATGGATGCAGACACCAGACAAACATTTTATCGGGAAGAGATTCAGGGAATTCTCCTGAGGTGATTAAAAGGGCAACTCAGGTCTCAGGCATGGAGCGTGAGACTTACATGGATGATGCTGACTGTATGTTCTCAGGCACGGCCCCTCACCCGGCTCCTTCCTTGCTCTGTGACCCCCCAGGAGGGTGTCCATGGTGCTCTGCATCCGCTCCCCAGCCAGCGTCACACACAGCTGCTGGAGAGGCTGGGTAATCATGGCAATAAGGTCCCTTCTCCTCTCCAACCCCATTCCCTCCTTAACGTTTTCTAAAACCTGTCTCTTTAGATATTGACAGCTTTATCCATCTACCTAGTTCAAAAGGCTGATCTTACTGCCCTGTGCCTTTTCACAATATTGTTTTTATTCTTATTTTTACAGGAAACACGTGGATCCCTATGGAAACTACTAAAAATAAGATGTAATTTCAACACCCTACCTTAGGCATCTCATACCTCACAGAGCCTAGGCTTTGTGTTTATCAGAGAAGGGATTCTCTGCTTCTGAGTCTTCTTTTTTCTTTTGCTTATACTGCTATAAACTCCTTCTTGCTCATTGTCGACCCCTGACTACCAGTTTACATGTTATGAAAGTTCCACTGGTGTCTTCTTGTGAGTTGTGCAGTGTGAGTGAGGGAGAATCAAATATTTTGTGCTTGGACTGATAATATTTGTGTGGTGGGTTGGCCTGGGCTGGACCCCAGGTGCCACCAAGCCGCTCTATCACTCCCCTCCTCAGCAGGACAGGTGGGGAGAAAAATGAGATGGAAAAAACCCCTTGTGGGTCAAGATAAAGGCAGTTTAATGAAAAAGCAAAGGCCACGTGTGGAAACAAAAAAAGAAAACAAAGATTTTATTCTCTATTTTCCATCAGCAGGTGATGTCCAGCCATTTCCTGGGAGGCAGGGCTTCTGTACGCGTAGCGGTTCCTCCAGAAGAGAAATGTAAATAACGAATGTCCCCCTTTCCTCTTCCTTTCTTTTAGCTTTTACTGCTGAGCCAACATCATATGGTATGGAATATCCCTTTGGTCAGTTTGGGTCTGCTGTCCTGGCTATGTCCCCTCCCAAGATCTTGTCCACCCCCAGCCTACTCATGAGGGGGAGAAGATGGAGAGACAGCCTTGACGCTGTGTGAGCTCTGCTCAGCAGGAGCCAAAACACTGGTGTGTTATCAACACCTTTCTAGCTACCAATGCAAAGCGCAGCACTATGAAGGCTGCTATGGGGAAGATTAACCCCATCTCAGCCAGACCCAATACAGTTTGCCTACCAAAATATAGAGGCAACTGTGAATTATTGTTCCACTAGTACATTCTAATCATGATGTGATTTGTTAAATTTTTTGTGCACTTGCATTATTTAAGCTGCTTTTACAGGACAGTATTTTCAGTTGATTGGCAGATTCATGTTCCGGGTTTATATTTGAACAAAATCTCTTCCTGCTCTACTTGGCCTGGTTTCCAAGCCATTGGATTAACCCAGCTTTATTGTCATCTTTCTGCTGCCTTGGATGTCATCACACTTTGCAGAATGAAAAGGATACCAAATCGATATGAAGCAGAGAGAGAGAAGCAAAATGTAGGCAGGGAAACAAAATTTTCAAACTGACATGACGACTCCAGTATACTCAAACTACATCCGTGGGAGGAGGTCTCTTCTAATGAAAACAAATATGGAAAAAAACCCCAAACCAACGCCCCAAAAAAAGAAAAAAAAACCAAACTACTGCAAGAGATGTGAGGAATTTGACAGAAAAGAGAGAGCAAGATCTACAGAAAAAAGACAGAAACAAATCTGTAGAGCTTTTATAAAATTAATAATGGTACTTTGATTTTAAGGCCAGAAAGGACCACACTACTCTTCTGCACCTCTGATTACATTGACAAACTTTTACACCAAGCCTATGACATATACCTATTGCTTAATTTATTATTAAAGACCTTGGGTGCTACAGCAACAGGAGCTGACTAAAATCATATAAAGAATAGACTAGAAAACGTTGAGATTGAGCTACAACTTACCTTTAATTACATCAGATCTTGGTCTGCAAGGTATAAGAACCAACCATAATTGGTCCTTTCTTTTTTTTTTTTTTTTAACCAGGTGTCTAGACAGAGTCTTCAACACTTTTCCTCCCTCTAAATCTGTCTTCTAAGACCTGAGGTTTCTGAATTGACACTTTTTAAATAATTTACTTCTGTAAAACCAGTAACTGGTGGGAGAAGGTAAGTGATCACTGATTTTGATCAATTCCAAATTGTTTATAATTTGGATGCTTCACTTTATATTCAAGCCAGCCCTCTCTGTGCAAACATGCTCCAAGCCTTTACGCACTTACCCAGTCTGGCATTTTAGGTCAGGTGAAACAGATGATGTCCAGATTTGCCTTAAGTATTATCTGTCAGACTGAACTGTGCTGTGTCTTTGATCAAATTTTTAGCTATATATGTGCGTATTTTCCTCTGACACTGTGACTGATTGGAATTATACTGTGGCAAATCACAAACCTTCAGCTTGTGTGAGTATCATCTCTTTTCAAGGACCCCTTTTTGCATTCTAATCCACCTTGGAGGTTGACCTCGGTGTTATCCATCTCAGCACTGTATGAGGGAGGTCCCTTTTCTGCTGGGGGCTTGTTGCCCAGCCAAATATTCTTATATTGGGCTGACTGACTTCTAAGAGCCCTGTCCATCAATTCTGTGTCACTAGCCCAACCATAGCAACAGCCAGCTCTCCTCAGAAAAGCTGGACTGGAGAGGGAAGCCATGGAAATCCCCACTCTTTGCTAAAGAATCACATTCCCAAGAGCATCAAAGACAGTTTGCGGTGGAAGGAGGGACTTAAAATTGCTGAATAATGTGACTAGTAAACAACCAAAGAAAGGAGGAGAAACAAGGAATTAAGAACTACCTGGATCCCAGGCCTTCAAAACAGAAAGTATCCAGCAGATGGATGTGCTTGCAACAAACATGTTCATTGAGAGGGACTGAGTGGGTGAAGCTGCCATCAACTTCTCGTGGCCGTGAACCTTTCACCCCATTGGACACCCACACTCAGTGGGACAAAGTTCAATTTGCTGCTCTCCTTGACTAATGCATTTCATCATACCTGTTTGTACACTTTCTTCTTAAGATAAGTCTTTGCCCACAGATATGGATACTATAAGATATGAGTACACGAGTCATTCTCTCTCTGCCTCCTGCTTGTTTAACACTGGGGCCAGTTGTGTCCCAGCCAAGAGTGGCCTCGTTGGTACTGATACAAAGAGTGTGGGGAAAAGCACCCATGGACATGGGTGTCTTGTCTCCTGCTGCTGCTCCCCAGCCATGCTTCCTGCGTGGGAGGTGCAATCAGTGCTGAGCCCTTCCCTGTGCTTGTTGGGGGCTTCCTGTGAGCAGCTTCAGGGTGTGAGGTATCTGGGGGCATCCAGAAGATATCTTAGAGAGCACTGACATTGCCTCTGGAGAGAAGCAAGGTACGGCCAGCAGCGGGCCAGGCCTTAACGATTTTGGAGTGAACTTCCTGGGGGGCCAGGGAGGAGCAGGGAGAGATTTTGGCAACTCAGGCACAGCATGGGCTTGTGGGGGAGACCTGCTGGAAGGCCACAGTTATGTGTACAGGCTTTTCTGTTCTGGTTTACCCGATTGCTTTATCTGCATGGAGAAAGATAACTATCATTGTTTATAGCCTTATAAAACCTGACTTTATGGGAGTTTAAAAGCTTTCCTTCTTTTTTCTTTTGTTGCTGGACACAGCATGGCTGATGACTGAGACCCATCCACCTCAGCGTTTTAGCTGAGTCAGGGTGGTTTTACTCCCTGGAAAGCCTGGCAGCTCCCTGGAGCACCCTGCCATGCTATTTCATGAATCAGAGTGGGCAGATGTAGGAGATGACTTGTCTGTAACCTTGTTAAGCATGGCCATGGTTTTCAAGGCATTGCTGTCACCTCACTGGATGTTTACTAGTGTCTGATTTTGAGTTGTCCTTCCTTTAGAGCAACTCTTCCAGAGAGTAATAGTGCTCCTTCGCGGTCAGCCTTTGCTAAAATACTGAAATGCAAAAAGCAAATCTCTTCTGTGGCTAGTCCAATATTATTGGGAAAGGTTTTGTTCAGATGAAAGTACTTAGTTAGAAAGCCCCAACATGAGGCAGCCTTGCTGTTAGTGTTCCTTGGGGAAGCAATGTGCATTATTTTCCCATACTAACACTAAGGAGCCTGTCATAAACGTCTCCTCCTGAAGAGCTGATGAGTAGTCACATGCAGTAAGAGAATGGGGTAGGAAATGTGTTCAGGACGTGGATTTTGGGGCTTTTTTTGAAGAAAGATGTGGAGAATCAGTTGTGTGAGAGAGAAATGTAAAAGGTGGTGCAACGCTCTCTGTTGCAATGTTTTGATTGCAACAATAATGAAATGACAAATATGAAATAATGAATAGTAGGAAGGTAAGTATTGCCTTTTATATTTTAATAAAACCTGTTTTCTTTCTGTGAGTCTAAAAGCCTGCTGGGCATCTTTGCAGAATTCAATACAGGTGAAGATTGAGACATATCCACAGAATCACAGAAGGGTGAGGTTGGAAGGGACCTCTACAAGTCATCTTGTCCAACTCCCCTGCTCAAGCAGGGCCACCTACAGCAGGCTTCCCAGGACCATGTCCAGGTGGCTTTTGAATATGTCCAAGGAGGGAGACATCACAACCTCCCTGGGCAACCTGTGCCACTGCTCAGTCACCCTCACAGTAGAAAAGTGTTTCCTAATGTTCAGAGGGACCCTCCTCTGTTTCAGTTTGTGCCCGTTGCCTCTCCTCCTGTCACTGGGCACCACTGAAAAGAGCCTGGCTCTGTCCTCTTTGCACCCTCCCTTCAGGTATTTATACACATTGATAAGACCCCCCTGAACCTTCTCTTCTCCAGGCTAAAGACCCTCAGGTCTCTCAGCCTTTCCTGATATGAGACATGCTCGAGTCCCTAAATGCTCACTCCATCCACCTCTGTGCTTTAGCTGAGTCACATCCCCATCATGCCCTGTGCAGCCTGGCAGCCCTCCCAGGGCGCCCGGCCCCGCTCACCCACAGGCTGCAGCACGTGGATACAAGTGGAGACTTACCTGCAGGAATGACAAACATGGCAGCAGTGTTCCAAGCATGACTGTCACTTCATAGGGTGCTCACCAGCAACTGGTTTTGAGCTTGTTCTCCTGGAAAATGGCTGCCGTAGTCCCTCATGGCTGGCGTTTCAGCTGTGAATTGAGCAGGTGTGCGCTTCATGCTCATTTGGAAATAACGAGTATGTTTTGCTAAACCGACAAGAAGCAGCCTGTTGCAAGTTCTGCAGCGAGCGTGGGGAGGAGTAGCCATGGGCCTTGGGAGCATGTTTCCTTCTGCTGTGCTCTGGCCATGCTGCCTGCATAGGAGCTGTAACAGTGCTGAGCCCTTCCCTTCCTGTTTGTTTGGTGGCTTCCTTTAAGCAGCTTCGTGATGCAACCCATGAGGTGTTTTGGGGTGTCTGGAGGATATCTAGAAAGCAGTAAGTAGTGAGCAGTTCTTTCTGTCCTCTCCCCATGTAAGATACATCTCTGACTGGTGTGTGTTCAGAGAGACCTGGAGGAGGTCAGCCTTTAACCACAGTGGAGATGGTAATGTAGTTCTCTGTGTGGTTTGGGGTATCTGTTCCATTGCTTTAAGAAGAGCCTGAGGTTTGTGGAGGCAGGTGGAGCTGGTCTGTCCCTAATGGTGGTTTGGTGGTTGCTCAGCTGGGGCAGGCTAAAGGGGCTACAGGGTTGTGCTGGGTACCATTGCTGGGGATGTTGCAGCAAGATAGGTCTCTGGGGAGAAGCAGGGTCTGGCCAGCAGCTGGCCAGGCCTTGGGGGTGGTGGAAAGTGCTTCCTAGGGATGAAGGCGCAAAGTCTAATGTAACTCAGAAAGCAACTGAGCTGGCAGGGAGTGGCACAAACTTGTTTATAAAGTCTTTATGCTTCTGTTCTACCTAATTGCCTTATCTCTATAGAAGAAGATAAATATTGTTGTAAATACCCTAATAAAACCTGTTTTCATGGGAGTCTAAAAGTCTTCCAGGCTTTTTGCAATGCTTAGTACGGGTGAAGATCAAGGCACCTCTGTCTCTGTGCTTTAGCTGAGTGACGGTCCCATCACACCCTGGGCAGCCTGGCAGCCCTCCCGGGGCACCCGGCCCTGCGCATCCCCGAACTGCAGCATGTGGGTGTAGGCACGATAAACGTGGCAGTGGTGCTCCAAGTGTGGCTGCCACCTTGCTGGAGGTGGCCACCTGTTTTGCAGGTGGCCTTCCTGTAGGACGTCTGCGGCAATCAGTGAAGCCAAATTATTGCCCTTTTATGTTATACTCTGACAATCCCAATCTTCAGTGTGGTTTTGAATTGTTGTATACTCTCAGCCTTTCTTTAAAAACAAAAGTAAACAAACGCCAATAACTTAGAGCAGGAAATGTCTACTCTAACTGAGACAGAACTACTTCCATTGGTCTTATTTGCACTATGTTACGTTTATGGATCTGGCAATGTCAGTATAAAGTGGTACATCAGTGGCAATGAAAGTTGAGTACGTGAGACAGACATATCTAAAATGCTTTGATTGATTCTCGCCTCCTTGAGTGCAGTGGATAGTACACAAATTTAGCAGCATGCCATGGATTTTCAGTACTTACCAAAATCACCTACCTGCAGCAGCTGCCTTTGGGGTGGTTGCAAGACACCAATTTTACCAACAATGAAGTGAAACTTCTCACCAAAACTCTAAGACCAGGGTTAGAAATTCATTGGACCTGAATCACCAGAGCTCCACTGAATGGAGCCAAGTATGGCGTGTTTCTCCAGAAGCACGTACTTTACCTGTGTACAGAAGAGCCTTGAGTTAAACCCTGTGAAGGCTTTCTTCAGTTCAACAGTTGTGCAGTCTGATTTCTGCGTATTCCTTGCTTTTAGGGCCCTTCCTCTCTTCCTTTCCTCCTTTAAATTTTGGAGCTCTTCCATTGCAGTTGACTTTAGAAAAGAGCTGAGACAGCATCTTTGATCCAGATAAATACCTTGACAGCTCTGATTGCCTGAGCTAAGCAGTACGAAGGGAACAGGGGTGCCTGGTCATGGAGGAGAGTGTAGGAAAATTGTGGTCTCTGAGGAAATGTACCGGAGTGGCAGCGATCCAGCTCTTCGTGCTCTGAAGTGTTGGTAGTGATTGTCAGATATCTGTCAGCTCAACCTCATGCAGTTATTTCTGAATATGAACAATCAGATATGCCTGGGTAGCATCTGACAAATTACCAGAGAAGATATTTACATTTAGTAGCTGGAAATAATTGATTTTTAAATGGCTTAGATGATGGCTTCTTGCTGTCATTGCTGTTATAAGAGAATTGACAGTCTTTTATTTAAAGGCCTTGTTAAAATAGATGCGCTTGTGTCAAGGAAGGGGTATGCTTAGAAATTAACCATGTTTATGTAAACAGAGTTGTTTGCTTTTATTATACTCTTACGCTCTTAATTTAAATTTTTGTTTTCTTGTTCATCTGCAGGCTTTTTTTTACATCAGACTTCTAGAGTCTTAAACATGGTTGATGTTTCTTGGTAAAGAGGAAGGGTCCTGTGACTCTGCAGATCAGCTTCCAACTGCAATTTTACAACCTTGTTTGGCAAGAGAAGACAACCATGTGCTGGAGACAATTCAGGATAGGTATTATGACAATTTTATTTTCTTTTATTCAAGAAATCAAATTATTAACAAAGTTGGATGTGTTAACAACCCCATTACACAGCATCTACCTTTTAAATAGCTTTAGGAAGAACAGCCAACTTCACCACGTTTTAAGTAAAGAGAGAAAAATCAGGAAATTTCTTTTAAGGAAATTATTTTACTTGGTCCCTTTGAGTAGCTTTATGCTTCTTTTCTATGTCAGAAGTATGAAAAAGCTTGAAAAACTCTCTGGTGTTATGAAGGAATGAAGATCACAGGCCCTACCTTTCCCCAGATCGTTGGCAGGAGATTCTGCCATTCTTCCTTCAATTTTGGTGTAATATATTCTTGATCTTAAAACTATTTCTTTAGCTAGAGATATGTTCAAACCTTCCTAATGTATTTATGCGGCCCCTATAGCATATTAGGATTACCTGGATGTCAACTATGAACTTTTAAAAAGAAAGTATTATACTTCTAGGTCTTTTGGTTGTTGAAAATTAAATTGCAATGTTCACACCTAGTCCAAATTATCTTCTAAGTTTTCTGTACCTGAAAGGCATAAATAATGAATTCTTCCTTAGCCTGATAATCTATAAAGACTGATAACAATGCTTTAAGAGAATGACTTTATTGCCGATCTTTAGTAAATTGGGAAGAAAGTGGAAGCATAACTGTTGGGGAAACCAGGGGAAGACTTAGGAATGGCTTCTGTGTAGGAGGTGCAGGGTATGAGATTACACATGTGAAATGAGAGGTGCAGAGAGAAAGGAGATAGGTAGGGAAAGTACAAGGAGGTCATATTCTCAAATGTAGATATGCTTTTTGTCTGGGTCCCACTGAAAGCAACAAAGTACTGAATAAAAAAATGAATAACCAAAAGTGCAGTTGCTCTTAAAGCTCATCATATTTTATCGTAGATCTTTTGCTGACATTGTTTTCTTATTGACGTCAATGGAGGTTTCAAAATCAATTGAAAGCAGCTGTCTGTTCTAAATACACATTGAAGTCATCAGGAGAAGTGGTATATAGTCTTTCCCTGGAACACACTTGATACTAGTCCAACATGTCTTTTCGTCACAAATTTTTATCATCAATCACTGACTTTGTTTATATTTTCTGCAGTGTAACATGTAGTAGGGCAGATGTATCAGATAAGGGTGCGCTGTAATATATAAGTGGTTTTACCAAATCTACCAAACTCACTTTCATCTTACATACAATATTATTTATTTTGCTCTTTTGTCAGCCACTGTCAAGATGTTTCTCTTTCAATATTTCAGAGGACAACTCTCTTCTGAGGAAATAAAGTTCAAACTCCATTGATTTAATTTCTTATATCTGTTTATATTGATTTTTGTGCTAGTGTGTTAGGTTGAATGATTTTTACACAGTGAATTTTCATTGCATGATTACATAGATATATTTGTTTAGCTTCCAATATTGACCCCTGTTTTTTAGAATACAGAATGTCTTTTTGTTGAATCCTTCCAAGGTGACACTGGGAAAAGGTGTGCTTTACCTGAAATAATCTTATCTCTACAAGAAATTGTATGATTGCTGCTATTTTTTCAGTCTTATCATGTATGGTCAAAAGTGTCTCATGCAGAGAAGTAGAATATGAACTAGTACATGAAGAAGAAAGACTGTCTAAATATATAGTGAAGTACAAGGTGATTATGTTTAGGTGAGGCTAAATATGTTGTAGGTTTTGGTCATTTAAAACTCCTTTCTTCTAATAATTCCAACTAGTGAACAAAAGAACTTTGTCTAAAGAAGGCTTGTGGTCACTGCAAGTGCCCTGAACCCAGCTAGCAGGGTTTGATAGGGCTTGATTCTTGAAGAAAAGCACTCAGGAAGGTCTGAAAGGGGGAAAACAGCCATTCCCCCATAAATACAGCACCCATAAATACTGCATTCAAAACCCCCACAAAATCCGCTGTTGCTGGAACTGGAAATTATGCCTATAGCTATTGTATTTTATTATAGGATGCGTATATTTGTAGTTTCTTTGTATCTTCCTGGACCTGCAGAGGGTGCAAAATCTCCACGTAACATGGCTTAGAAGAAGCTGAATTACTCCTTCATTCTCCTTGTATGTTTTGCTTCTCTGGTAACTTGCAAGAACACTTCACCAGCAGCAAGATCCTTGTTAGAAACGTAACGGTAGAAAAAATGGAGATAAAAGCATTTATTGTTGCAAGGAGGGCTGTTGCCGTTTCATTTGCAGAGGTCTTTTATTTTTCGATGTCTAAGCCTAGTGCCTGAGCCATTCTCTCTAGCCTAGTGCTATTGAGTCCCTTGTCATCTTATCTCTTTCCCTAATAATGTAATTTCCTCTGCATCATCTCTATTTTTTTCTTTCTCTCCAACCTTTTATTTTAATTTCTCTATTTCTTCTGGCTAACTGCTTCTGTTTGAATGCTTGCTGTGTGCTCAACACAGCGGAGGTAAATGGCCAACTACATGGCTTTGGCTGCACATTTTAGTTTCACATGGTCTCAACAGTACATAGAATAGCAGAATAAAATATCTGAGACATTATTATGATTTCACTTCATTGATTTTCACTGATTTAGCAGAGGTCTTCAATGTGAGAAAGTGTGAAGCCAATGATTAGGGGAAAGACTTCTTTTAAAGTATTGGGGTTTCTGGGATAAAGCTTGTCTGCTATCAAAAAAAGCCATTCTCTTCTGCAAACCAAAACACATGCTTAGCTACCATTCAATTAGAGCAGTATTATTAGGAAAAACCACTCCAACTTAAAATACCTAGCAAGGGAGATGCAGGAAAGTTTTTAGAGTATGGTGGTTAAACTTGTCTAACTTGTGTAACTTCCCATTTTCATAATAAGGTGTTTTTTTTTTTTTTTTTGCTGTTTGGTTGTTTTTGTTTTTTACTTTATAGTTGGCTCCATTCCAGCTTTGAAAGGGTTGGGTTACAGTATGGTTGGATATACAGCAGCCTTTCAGATTGGTAAGATTTAAGTGATGAGCCTTTGTGTAGGAATGAATGGGCACTTAAATTTGGGTCTCTGTATTTGGTCAAGGAGAGACTTCTGTGGGTTTGTTCTTTTTTTAAGCAAGTCGCATTAGTTTTCTGGCTATAACAAAAACTTCTTTTGCAATGACCTGCTTATATGTCACCTTTGGGTTGACAGAAAAAAATCAACATGGATGTCAAGAGGCAAAATGGGTATCCTTACGCTAAGGCCCAGCGCAGTTCCTCATGTTCAGCATGGCTGCAGATGATGGTGGTTCCAGAGAGAATAGAAAGAGGTCCTTGAGGCTAGTCCTGATCCCACTGAAAAACAATAGAAACTGAGCCATTGCATTTAAGGGATGGAGCTGCACAAACTGATTTTAATAGCAAAATGTTGGGAGAAGCGGGTAGACTTTTTTGTGGCTTTTATACAGTATATTCAGTTAACAGTTCTTTGATGTCTCTGTTTGGCTTGTGTTCTGTGGAGAGCAGTTAAGAAGTGTTTTAGAGCTTTACCGAGTAAGGGTGAACACGTACTTGGTGGTGTGTTTCAGCTCTTGTTTTAAGGACTGAGAAATAATTTGTTACATGTAAAGGATTATTTACCTGTCTGAGACCTAACAAAATTGTTTCTTATAAAACTATGAGTTGGTGTGAGAATAGTAAACTAGCAGGAAAATTTCACCTTGCCTCTGATACTTATCCAGTGCAAGTCATTTTGATCAGAAGTTTCAGAAGTAGTCGCTTAGCATAGTATAATTTGTAGTGAAGATTTTTATTAACTTTGACTAAGTGTGTATATGCAGTTTTCTAAGATGAAAATGATTAATTGTAAATAAGATGTTTGACTTAAAGGTATTATTAGGATAATATCGTAATAGCTGCGTTAACATCATAATGACAATCTTCTTGTGTTTGCATACAAGAACCACAAGATTTAGATCTGCTAGAAAGAACACAGCTTCAGTGGTATAATTTAGTAGGGAAGAGGAGTACCACTCTTCACAAATAAAAGATTAAGGGCTTGGGGCCTATTATGTACCCATCTGCAGCTTTCTTATAAACCAGTGATATTTTTATTCGAATAATTTAGGGAAAGATCTGTGAGTAGCTGCCTACCCTTTGTGCGGTATGGTGGCCTTCTAGGATCGGAAAGCTGGGGGCTCCCAGTTGTAATAATGTACAATTACTCAAAGGGGCATGCAATGCCAGGCAATGTCACAGAGGAAACACTAATGATACAGCTTGTTGCAATCCATGGCACATTAAGTAACAGAGGCCTTAGGATCAGGGAATTATTTTGCAGACTTCCTTGTTCATTAATTGTAGGTAGAGGGGAGTACATGAGAGAGCCTACATACAGCCTAGGACAAAACTACAAATGATGAAGAATAAAATAGTGCCTTTAGATTTATTTACATGCTAGGCTGAGATTGTAGGAGAATCACCTCCCTGAGCAGCAAAGCGTTTCTTTTGGCTTATGCCCCGAGTGCGGGTGGCAGGGATGGCTGGTTGGAAAGGACTGGTGCAGCCCAGAAGCCTGGCATGGACCCAGTCACAGCGGTGGTGGGGCATGCAGGGGCGCTGGGATGCTGATACCTGAGCTGGATACAACTCCAGGACATTATTTTAAGGACAGCCTGGCCTGAGTGGAGAAGTTTAATGTGTGCTTAATTTGACAGTGTGTTAACTAATACTTTATTAAGCTCAGAGTGGTAAGAACGAAACCATAGGGATTATCTTCCCCCTTGGGAAACTTTTCTCTGTATGCAGGACAATTTATTGTTTCCAAATATGATCATAATGTCCTTTATTATCAGCTGCCATTTTTAGAAATCTGGCTGCAGCATTAATTTTATTTTCCATGTATCCTAAGGCATAAGAATTGATGGAGGGTCTTGGCAGGAGAAAAAAAAAACACATTAATTTTAGTCCTTTTTGCTGATGTCTTTGATTCTTTCATTTCTGTATTAAAACCTTACCATTTTAATAAAGAGACTGATAGAGCTTCATATAAATTTGGCAACCTGACATCCATCAAAAGTGGAATTAGTAACAGGGATAAATAAGAATTTTTAAATAAAAATAGATGTATGAGGGATTGCTGAAGAAAGGCAGAGGAAAATAAAGGTCTTAATTTGCAATCCATTCCAAGCATGCTGCCTCCAAGGGGCTTAATTATCTAAGCAACAAAGCTCTTATTACAATAAATGATTTATAAAAGCAGCAAGATTTCTGGTACTTCAAGTGGTGTTCCTGCAATAAATTTACCATTTCAAAAAAACCAGCCATTGTTTCACGTTTGCTTGTGTTTATGAAGGAAAATAGATGGGGAAGGGCCCTGCAAAGACAACCTTATGGTAAGACAGGTGCTGCTGCCACTGGAGCCCCGGTGTTATTAAGGGCAGCTGTAAGCACGGACACATAGCAGTGTGGATTGTTAAACTCGTTTTTTAAAAACCTATTGACTAAAATGGGAGTATGATGGGGCTCCTTAGGTACAAGATTTTTAACAGATTTCTGCTAAGCACAAGATCTGGACAGGGTTTTAAATGCTGCATTTCTCTGATAACTGGCATTGTCAAGAACACTTTAGCTTTTGTGTTTTCCCTCCTCTATAAGCTACTCAGCACTGCATATGGGCTCTTCTTTGTAAGAAGCCAATTCTTACAAGGCAGTAGAATCCAGTGAAAAGCGATTTCCTTCCCATATGCAACTGCTGCCTGCAAACTGCTGGTTCCATGAAGAGAAGGCAGCTTCACACTGGCTCCACACTCAGGAATAACTGGTTTAGAAAAAAACTCTGTCTCTGTTTATGGCAAGAAGAACCTGTGCAATATGCCGTGACCGCTGGATAAACGGAAAGGATTAAATGGCTGAGAGAATGCATTTCAAAAATGACATTTTTCTAAATGAGAAGTGACAGAAAGTCTAATATTTTACAATTAGGCAAAACCAGGTTAGATTCCAACCAGGACCCTGCATTCTACAAAATCAGCATATGGTTAGAGTGAGAGAAGGAAGATTTTTCTTTTAAATGCCATTGGATTTTCACTTAATTTCTCTTAGCAAACAGGACACTGCTAGTGTCTTAAACAGCAGGAAGCAAATACTCCCCCCTCCTTCCTAGACATTTGTCTTCCATATGATCATTAATTTTTGCCACTTTTTATTTTCCTGTAACAATTTAATACCTATTAGGGCAAGGGACATTAGATCAGTGATTTAACCTTTTATCAAAGAAGTTGTGATGTGTTTTGAAGCTTTGTTGGTGCACATACAGTTTCTACATTAGAGAGTGGAACAGGGGATCATCATTTCCAGGCTCTGACCACACGCTCTGGAGGGCAGGCACACACAGCAATCTTTGCCTTGCAAGGCAGAAAGGCCTATGGAGAGCTGATAGAAATAGGTCAGCTTCTCCCCATCCATAGCTCAGAAGTTCGGTATAGCCTGAGCATAACTGAAGAGAGGGACTGCAGTGGTGCGTTTAGGGATCTCCAGTTTCCTACTATGGATATGGAGCTTCCTTCCTTCCTTCCTTCGTTCCGCCCATCTGTCATTAAACAGTCTTGTTTTGCCACTTTGCTATCTCCTCATGGTTTCACAAAGAAAAAGGAGATCACTGATGTATTTTAGAGATGAAGGAGTCCCATTCAAAGCAGGATTGCCTCTTCTCTTTGGTGTAGCTGTTGTGATTAGCTTTTGGCTTACGAATGGTACTAATAAGTCACCATGTTTCTAGGAGCCTTCAGTTTCATTATCTTTTAATATTAAACAGAAGTCTGCTACATCCCTTTTTTTAAAAAACAGCTGTTATTGTTTGTGAAAGAAATTATGTTGAAAGCTCTAGAAACCTGAAATCCTTTCATCAACTTCAGATTAGATACATCAAGTCATCCTCAGTGTGAGCTTCCAGTTCAATCTGGGACAAGATTCCTACAATGACCTGACTAAGCAGAGGTAAATGTATTCCCCAGCCTGGTTTTGTTTGGGAACTCAACACACATGGAATAAAATAAAGTATTTTTTGGGAACCTTTTGTGACAATCATTCAGTCGTCATTGTTTTTGTGATAATCGTTCAGTCATTATCTTTTTGCAGTCCTTTGCAAATACAGATGAGAGCTTTAGTCAAACTCTTATTCAAGAAGGCATTGTCTTAAATCAAACTATATTGGTTCTTTCTGCAGCAAAGAACTGAGTGTAGAGAAGGACGAAACTCCTGATTTATCTCTAGAGACAGACAGGGAGAGAAAGAAAGGAAGAGTTTGTCTTCTCTATATGCAGAACACTTCTCTGGCAATGTTTTTAGGTGAACTAATAACTCCTTGTAAAGAGAAGTTGAAATCCTTGTAAGGTGTTTCTTACACACAACAAGGCTATGAATTTTAATAATATCAGGATATATAAATTTTCACCAAATAAAAAAAGGACTTAAGCGGGGTTTCTCATCAGAGCTACAATAATATTTTTCAAAACTTTCATTTTTGTTTAACTTTAGAATCCAGATGTTCTCTGAAATACTTATTGAAAAACAGATTCACAGGTATCTGAAGCTGAAATACAACAGCTCCTAAACACCTGCATTACATTTGTTACAAGGCTTATCTGAGGTTGAGTTATAGTTCTCCCTGGGCCTGATTGAAACCCTATGAAAATCAGGGCAAATGCTTCCACTGTATTGAGTATGCTTTGGATCAGGTCCAGAAATTTCACTTGCTTGTTGACTGTAGCATCAAAGATGGCTCAAACCAGCCCAATTCTGTGGTAATCCAGTCCTTTAAGCTTCTCTCTCCACCTGCACTTCTTAATGCACAAAAACATAGTGCTGGTGAATTGCATCATGGTGCCTGTACTGATGCCCATGAAGTGCCAAACCCCTCTGGTGAAATTTGTCCTTTTCCTAGGAAAACTTTGGAGGAAATGGTCTCAAAAATAAAGATTGGATTATGCTTGGTACCTTTTCTCTAAATGTAAAAGTGCTTCAAAGAAGAATTTTAATCTTAACTAGCTCAAGTCTCTGCTAATTGGAGACCTCTTGCTGGCTGCCTGCTCTATGGTCTATGCTCACTGATATGTTTTGGCTTTAAATAAAAGCTGTGATGTATTGGATGAGGTATTTTCATTAAAATTTGAGGGAGTATGAATGCCATTAAAAAGCACAGCAAGCCCTTATCTGAAACACTACATGCACGTTTAGTCACCCGTGTTTAGAAAGGTGTAGTCCAAGTGGAATGAAGTTGGAGTAAATATGGGGAAGCATGGCTTGTATTACTAGAGGAGATTGCAAGACCCTGTCTTTGAAACAATCCAAAGAGAGACAAATAAACTTGAGGGACATGCCAGGAGGGAGTAAAAGCTATTAATTGAAAGATGATTTGAGGACAGCTTTCAAACAAAGTAAATTTTGTGGTCTTTTTTACAGC
The DNA here is from genome assembly GCA_013401315.1 of Balaeniceps rex. NCBI lineage: Eukaryota > Metazoa > Chordata > Aves > Pelecaniformes > Balaenicipitidae > Balaeniceps > Balaeniceps rex. The sequence goes on along the minus strand of VYZW01037562.1, from coordinate 12,475 downwards.
TACTGCGAAAAGGGAGTAGCCCAAAAGCAAGTAGGTGTCAGTGGAGTTGCAATGATCAGCTGAATTAAAACATGCACTCAGATGTACCAACCATCAGTTTGACAGACTTGGCAGAGAGGAAGTAAACCGGATTAGAGCAGAGAGAGAGAAAAACACTTTGGCAGTGGATTAGCTAATGAAAACAGTAACTTCAGAATGACTGGGTGGTAAAATCCTAATGCAGATCAGATGGTAGTTTTTGTTGCAGTCAAGGAGTCAATATAAACTCTCATGTCCTTTATAGATTTTATCCTAATTGAATAACTCACATAAAAACAACACAGGTTTTAATTTTCACTGAATTTTTACACTGAATTAGCTATGTAGAGTGAAGCCTATTTTATCTCTTTGTCAAGATAAACTCTTCGTAGTGCCTTCAAATAAGGACAAGAGATTTGGCATGTTTATTTCTAACCATCACACACAGAACATTTTTTTTCCAGCAGAAGTATCTACCAGTATCAACTGAGAATTTTTCTAAAAAAACAGTGAGAAAACTTTAGCTATTGAAGGAAACTCCCATTCCCCATGCTGGTACTTCATGTCCTCTCTGAATAACAGAAGTTCATGGCTGTCAAGTTTTGAACATTGTATAGGAATCAGCTTAGATCTTAAAAATACATTTCTGTTATTAAAATGGTAATAATCTTTCTCCCTTTCACTCTAGGAATTCCAAAGGAAAAGACTGTTCTGTGAAAGAGAAGCCATTTCCTTGGTCATTTCATGTGCAGCCCAAGGAGAAAAAAACAGAACATAAGGAATAAGCAGAGTATACCTACTGCAAATGATCTGAATATTTAGACCTGCTCAGTGTCTTGCTGATCTCCCTGACACTCAGAAGACCCACCTGAATGGGAGATCTCAGTTGCGTGTTCTGGCAGGGCTGAGAAGAACCTGTCTCTACTGAGCTGCTGCCATAGGATGGCACTACAGAGCTCTGTGATGGCTGTTCTTATATGATCTTGCCTTGGTAGTGGAGACAGTAACTTCGTCAACACTAGCATCCTCATCAAACTTCCATTTTGCTATTAACATGTTATACCAATTAAAAAAAAATCACTTACAAGCCTCCTTGCTATCAACTGCTGAAATTCTAATGACTTTTAAAAATGTTGCTGGTTTACACTCCAGCAAGCTGAAGGAAGATTATGCTGTTCACATTTTATCAGAGCGTTACAAATGCTATTGTGCTGAATTCTTGTGAAGAAACTTGTCTATCTTTTCCATAAATAATTTGTTTCCCCAAATGCTGGATGCTGTTTCATTAAAGCTTTGTTATACTGTCTCTTTTATTTCACACTAGTTGAATTTATGTGTGGAGTTCTTTTCTTCTATGCTGCTGATTTGCAAACAAAATGGATTGTTAATTTGACATATACAAGAAAATTAGAAACTGACCTGACATAAAATGCTTGACGGTTTCCGAGTGTTTTGTTGTACATGCTAGAAAACATCCATACAGTAAGGTGTGTTAATCAGAGACTGGTGTATCATTTTGGAAACGGAGCCCCTTTTAATGTGATTCTGAAGTCCTGACTACATCACCACAATGGTGCTTGTTATTCTGCTGCTGTAACTTACCTGTAGTGTACATTATTACCTTTTCCATTTCACTGACTTTCATAGACTGGTTAGCTGACTCATACTCAGTCACATGAAAATATACACACAAAGGAAGATTTTTGATTTTTAATTTATGGTAACTTTTGAAATTGCCTTTTTCTTATCTTCCTTTCCTATTGTTCTAGTGAACTTACTGTTTTTAAATTCTTGCCATGTCACTACAAATCACAAATCTTCTCTCTTGGCTAGTCCATATGTTCTTTGATCCCATGGCATAAAGTATAGCTTTGTAATAGTTATATAGTCTGCTTTACAATGGTCAACTTCAGAATGATTCCTCTAACACTAACATCTCTCCCTTGAAAATCATGCCAGGTTTCTCCAGTAGTCCTGTAAGAACTCATAATATGTGCCAGCATGTGACTATTATTTTTTTTTTAGTCTGTTCAAAATCTTTTCA
>VYZW01037561.1:1261-11392 GCA_013401315.1 Balaeniceps rex | reverse complement strand
AAGCCACAAATAATCAAGTCTGGCCAAATAACAACAAAGGCATATAGGATTATATAATTCAAAAAAGCTCTGCTGTCTTTATCTTATTCTTTCAAAGACAACTACAAAACTGCTGAAGATGTTCTCTAATGGCCGTACTTTTCATTGGTATTCTTATTGGCCATTCACAGTCCAGCACACAAGCTACACGTCGTCTTCATTTAAAGCTCTATTTAGTCTTCTTGCATGACATTGAGTGATATCTTTACCCTGGGCTCAGTCTTGAAAATAAATGTATCTATACTTTGTCTTTGGTTTTTATTTATCATCAGCATCTGTTAGAATCAATACTTCTTATTACTAGAACTCGGTATTCTACATGTCTTACTGCTTCTGTCTTGTACTAAGAATCTTGTCAGTAAACAGGTAAATGTTTTATCTTTAAATTGCATTAATACTGTCAGAATGGATCTAGATTGAACATGGTAGTGATTATCTTGATTATTATTTGCTTCTTGTGGAATAAGAAAATGACAGCTATATATACATAAGAGTAAAGTGTTTATCAATGGATATATCTGAGGAAAGGTTAACATACAAAACTGTTATATTTGGTGCTGGTACTGTATTTTTTGTTATGAGAATGGAACATTGCAGAAGCAGTTTAATCTTTTAACTATTTTGAAAAAATCTCCTCTTCCTGACTTTACTTTAATAAAATTGTTTACAGTGTTAATATCAACATCCTGTAAACCTTCTGTTAATGCTCAGTCATTTGCAGAATCAGGCGGTCCTAACAGACACATCTACATCACATCCGAATTGTTGTAAAATCATAGCCATATTTATATTTAAGACAGGAAATAGTAATTCCAGCTGTAACATAGAAAGAAAAAAATAAGCCAAATTGTACTTTATATAGTTCAGACGTGTCACCATTCTCCAAAAATATATTCACATAAACCTTTGAGAAAAAGATTGTAGGATTAAAACCAATTCAATCTTTTTCAAAAAAAACCCAAATCTAAGAACTTTAAAGAGATTTAAATAACAGTGTGTTTGGCCTAATCTTCAGTGACAACAGTAAAAATAAGTAATGAAAGGTGTTCACAGTACAAAATAACAAAAAAAATCCCTTCTTCTGAGGGCTTAAGAAACTTTCAAGTCTCAGAAATTTAGAAAATATATTAAATTGTGAAAAGGGGAAAAATTCAACAAAATGTTGCTCATTGATAGATTTTTGGAGAGAGATGAGAGGGAGAGGTGGAAGCAAAAATCAAGGGGAGAAGAGAAGGCTATTTTAAATGACATTTCCCTGTAGACTCTTAAGCTCTCTTTCCAAAACTGAGAGGCATATGAAACACAGACATTTTGCATTTTGCACGTTTTACCAAACAAAATATGTCATGTACAACTGATTTAAAGACTTGCTCTTCAGTATTAAAAAAATTTCTTCCCCAGAAGGGCAATTTTTTTTGAATACTGAGAAAAATGCCTTTCTGATGTAGTATTCAAAATTTAAGCTAATAGCAAGACCAAGTTTTACCGTAGGTCATATTTGTTCCTTAAGCAATTAAGATGTTCTAGTGGAAATACAGATAAAAGCCTAGGGCCTTGCATACGTACAGCATTCAGCTTTTATCTCCAGACTGAAGCAAAATATTCTCTATCCTTGTACAGGAATTGTTGATGTTAGATCATATATTTTATATATTTTTGGGGTATATGGGTCACTGGGGAACATCGGTCTTAGTAATTTTTATTTTAGTTGTTTCATACGAAAGGCTGTGCTCTCTGTGTTTCCAACAGTGTCCAGTACCCAAAGCTCAGGAAAGGGATTAAGAATAATGAAAATATGATGCCACTTGTTTTATAAATTGCTTTTATAAAAAAATGGTATTTTATGCTAGACAGTGACATATTAATAAAAATGGAACGTTAAAACCAAAGACACTTCCTTTTACCTTAATATAATATGCAAGATGGTCTTCACTAGCTTGTTCACTTGATCTATTCTCAGCTCCAAGCGATGAGTCAATGGTTGCTTCCAAACCATTATGTTTGATGTTGAACAAGAAATCTATGCTCTGTGAGTCGGTTTAGTCTCATTCTGATTCATGTTTTAACCTTGGCTTCCATGACAGTCTGTGCAAAAGAGTTCCTCAGTTCCATTTCAGACTGCAAAGTATATCATTACAGAATGATTCAAACTGCTAGACAGCACTCATCTAAAGTTTTGCTTTGAATTGCTGTCAGATAACCTTTAATAGAAGTATACATAGCATGGATTATCATTTGCAACCATCGCAAAGAAAAAGAAGGAATCCCAAAGTGCTAAGTGTGATTCCTTGTTTCAGGCTTGTGTTTCATGCTGGTTCCAGCCCTACTTTATTTAGATTACCACTGAGTTAGGTGTGCCCTGAAAATATATTAGTGGATAAAGCTACTTCACTTGTGAGAGTCCATAGGTAGGTTATAGGGGCAGACATGCCAGACATAAAACAAAGAATCCCTAATCTTTAGATATTTAGTATTTCTTTGTCTGTCTGGACTGAAAACGACAAAGTCAAAAGCTCAGTTCTTAGATCTTAAGCACTGTACCGCCACATTTTAAACACTATGGCTTAGATTTTGGGTATTTGTCTGTATTTGTAAACTTAATAGAAACCAGTATTACTAGCATAATTTGACTGAAAAAAAACCCAAACCCAAATGAAAATTAAAAAAAGAAAAATGAGGGTTTAGAAAGCAACAAAATTCAGGAGGTAGGAATCCTCACTCTTGCATGCAGATATTTAAACTGTATGCAAAGGCTGAAGACTAGGGATTCAGGGAATTCTCCACATTTGCAGACTGTGATAGTAATTGGAAAAATGAAAACTCTTAAGAAGCTGTAAACTAAAACAGTATGTTCGCTATTGTGTCCTATTTCCAGGAGATTAAGAATTGATCCTGACAGAGAGTCAGAGATTAGACCTGGATTCATATGTGTTTTCCATGTAAATTAATACGCAGACATTATACCTCTAGGTTTATACCCATGTAAGACTTGGGATATTACAAAGGACAGCACCTGAATTTAGAATCTAATTTAGTTTCTTGATATTGAAAGTTGAGGATGTAGCATTATGAATGTTTGCCCATGTGGAGGGGGGGGCAGGAAATTCAAAACTCTAAACCTGAGAATGAAGCCATAAACTGGTAATACACAACATTTAAATGAATATTATTTAAATAACCACTATTAGTAGTGTCTTATAAAAGTTTCGAGTGTAATAGTTCAGATTATTATGCGGACTGACAGTCATTTAGGACATGTACTCTCCTAAAAATCTGTCAAAGAAAGCAGAATGTGCTTTTGGAATTAGTGCTCAGAGCTGACAGGACATAATGAAACCCTTAATCATTTCCTTGCATAACCCAGCAGGATTATCACGTGGACAGACTAACTATTACATTCACTTGAATCCAGGGTCATGCCAGGGCTTAAACGGAAATGTGATTACCTACATGTACAAGAGGTACTGTAAACCCGAGTTTAAGCAGTCCCTTTGGTACAATCATAGAATCATAGAACTGTTTAGGTTGGAAAAGACTTCCAAGATCATCAAGCCCACCTGTCAACCTAGCGCTGCCAAGTCCACCACTAAACCATGTCCCTAAGCAACACATCTACATGTCTTTTAAATACCTCCAGGGATGGTGACTCCACTACTTCCCTGGGCAGCCTGTTCCAATGCTTGACAACCCTTTTGGTGAAGAAATTTTTCCTAATATCCAATCTAAACCTCCCCTGATGCAACTGGAGGCCATTTCCTCTCATCCTATCACTTGTTACTTGGGAGAAGAGACCGACCCCCACCACGCTACAACCTCCTGTCAGGTAGCTGTAGAGAGCGACAAGGTCTCCCCTCAGCCTCCTCTTCTCCAGGCTAAACAACCCCAGTTCCCTCAGCCGCTCCTCATAGGACTTGCTCTCTAGACCCTTCACCAGCTTCGTTGCACTTCAGTGCCTCAATGTCTTTCTTGTAGTGAGGGGCCCAAAACTGAACACAGTACTCGAGGTGCGGCCTCACCAGCGCCAAGTACAAAGGGACAATCACTTCCCTACTCCTGCTGGCCACACTATTTCTGATAGAAGCCAGGATGCTATTGGCCTTCTTGGCCACCTGGGCACACTGCTGGCTGTCAACCAGCATCCCCAGGTCCTTTTCTGCCGGGCAGCTTTCTAGATGCTCTTCCCCAAGCCTGTAGCATTGCATGGGATTGTTGTGACCCCAGCGCAGGACCCGGCACTTAGCCTTGAACCTCATCCAATTGGCCATTGATCCAGCTTGTCCAGATCCCTCTGTAGAGCCTTTCTACCCACAAATAGATCAACACTCCTGCCCAACTTGGTGTCATCTGCCCCTACTTGGTGTCGTCTGCCACATTGCCATTGAAATATTGCCAGTGAAAGCTGTTGAACAGTTAGCTTGAACTACTTCATTTGATAATCAGGACTGAAAATATGAGTTACCATGTGCTTGGTTGGTGGTTGCATGATCTTGTCAATATAAAGCTCTCATAAGAGCTATGGTTAGGCATCAGAGAATATATAGTATTTTCTTAATATGTCCAAACTATATTTTTTAATTCTTAGCAGTTGAAACAGATACTGCATTCTGAAGATAATGGAAGAAAGTGTCGGGGAGAAGTAGCCTTGCAAACAGAGTACCATTTTGCTGCTTTATGCTTAAAAAAAAGAAAGAGACAGATACAAAGATCTATGAAGACTCGGGGGAGATCTCCTGAAGAACTTCTGGCAAACCTTACACTGGGTTAAGGCCTGAGGTTTCCAGAGGTGAGGAGAGATAAAAATCACATGAGAAACCGGAGGAGGTGGGACTCCTAGAGCAGACCTTTGTCATTTTTTTTTGCTGTCATTGAGTTCAAAGGGCCTCTTGGGTTAATGCTACTTGGAATGTCAAAAATTCAGTTGCATGCAGCAGAGAGTCTACTGCAGTGAGCATCCAAAGTACAGTACAGCACAGCATCTTTTTCACTGTGCATTTGAATCCTTTCTGTCCTCTCTAAAGCTTTCCTGTCTCATAACTAACCAAATAAGTCAGGTGTTTGTGAAGTTTTGGTGAGCAGCCCTTCAGAGTGCAGGTTCTGTCCCTGATAGGATGAGAGGATTTAGGAAGTACTTATGTTACAAATTCATGAACTGTATGAGTTTGTCTTCCCTCCAGTCTTTTGGAGAATAGGGTGAGAAAACAGTTGTATTTTTTCATTAACAGGGATAGAGTTTTTCACAGATACTTAATCTTTGAGTGAAGCACCCATATGAATTGAGTATTTGGTTAGCGCTATGGATAGGAGAAATATAAAAAATATAAACTGTTAAAGCCAAAGAAGATGCATTGTATCTCTCTACCACTGCAAACCCTGCATAGTTTTAAATAACTACACTTTGAAGAAGATATGTTGAAGCAAATATGGCCGGAGCATTGCTAGATTTGGCTGATCCTGGGCTTTATCCAGCTTTGGTAGCTGAATGCTTCCCTGGCAGCATGGAGGATTGGAAGCAAGAAGTAAGTGATCCCTCCTACCCTTGAGCTTTGCTTTTGCTTGGCCATGCTCTGGTTCCTCATCAGCGCAAACTCAATTCCATAGCACCTATGTAACAGATAATCTGTTAAGCAATCACATTAAGTAATGTCAGAAAATAGTAAAACTGAAGACTGAATGCCTCAGATATGAGGGAAATTGAGTGTAATCTGAACATCCTCTCAGACTGAGCACCGGGAACCCTGCCCCAGGGCTCCCTGTGGCACTGACCCCCAGCCCATCCCGTGTACACTGCTGTCACTGCCATGGGGGTGCGTAATGAGCCCTCTGCCGCCAGGGTGCAATGTGTGGAGATGCTCCTTGCTGAGTGGGGAGTCTGGGACTGGGTCCCACCGGGGGATTTGGTGCTGGGGCTCAAGGCCCAGGGACAAGCACACCCTGTCAAAAGGCCATCCTGGTGCCAAGCCTGACCTGGTTCCCCTCATGGGGCCTGGTCCTGACCCTAGCCGTGAGCTGATGTCCTGGCCCCAGCCCTGCCCTTCCATCCCTGTGCTCCTTGACACAGCCATCAATGAGTTTCTCTCCATCACCCCCAGGTACAATTAAACATATAGATTGGCAAGGTATTGGAAGGGGAACGGCATAATATTGCAGAAAAAAACCCATACAATGTAGAAATGAAAAAGAAGCAGTTCTTCAACCACTTATATTTTTGGATTTTAAAATTTTAAGGTTTTAAATCTTGGGGTTCCCTCTGCATCCCTGCAGAACTTTCCAGCAATGGTTGTTCCGGCATGCTGGGTGGCTTGTATATTCTCGGGTGTTTTTTCTCTTGAGTTGGCATATAACCCTCTTCATTACGATATCTGTGCCCCAGTTTAGATTAACCCAAGCCAGATTTGTGGTTACACCAGCAAAAACTATTTTGTACATGCCTTGAGCTTACTAGTGAGAATTTGTTTCTGGGCTTTATCCTTAAAATTTTCTTTTGCTCAGATTTAGCCTATTACTCATAATTACACACTTCTGACTGCCCAAAATAATCTCCCCTGTCCTTGAGCCTATCCCTTCAATTACTTAATCATGTTTTGCACAGCTGTGATTTAATTGAGTTATATATTTCTTATTTTAACTCTCCTGATAAATCTCCTTGTCCTTTGTTTTCGTGCCATGGATGGGATAGCGATTTTCCTCAGAAAACAACAGAAGCTTGTTGCCTTAAATACTTCAATATTGTGTTTTAAGTGAAGGTTCTTGCTCAAAGTCTTTCGGTTTCTGAACTCTTTCATTTCAAGCCTATGCTCTGGAAATACCAGTGGGAAAGCTTACCTTGCTCTACTTCTTCAGCTGGGCTAAAGTACAAGGGGATTAACAAACTATGGTCATATCTGTGCCTGTCCGCCCAACTCCTTTACTTGGAGTACAATGGTGCCTGGTTCTGGGTGTCCCTTGCCCAGCAATTGAATCAGACATGCCCATGAATTCAGTCAGTCTTTTTTGCCAAATGATTTGTGGTCTCAGATTGCAACACAATATGAATTTTGCAGAGAGCCGTGCTGTGGACCCCCTCCTGCATGCATGGCCCATTACCGTGCTAGGATTTGTCAGCATGGTCTGCCCCTTGGCCCCTGCAAACCAATACAAACAGACATTTTGTCTGTCTGCTGTTCATCAGCTGCCTCAGTTTATAGTCTGAGATTGCGAACATTATACAGGTTCTGTAGAGCTGAAAAAAAGAAATTATTTTTTTCAAATATATATAGATGTTTTTAGATACTTGATTCATTCAACTCCTGCAAACTGAGACTGGAGGTTAGAGAGCATCTGCAGATTGGATGTATACATTTGAAAGGATAAGCATCTGAACACTTGAGCTGTCACAAATTACTCTGACTTTTCTTTCCTTGTTTCATCTGCTGGCTCTTTAGAAACTTCCCAATCTAATAGTCCTTTAGTTAAAGACCCATCTAAGCCTAGTGTCTAGCAGCTAAAGCCAGCAGAGCAAATACTCAGATATCATTTTTCTCTCCACCATATTCCTGATAAATTATCTTTTCTGGCATCGCTCCAGCCCCAAGGCTCTAAACATATGAGAAAGAACAGGAGGCATAAGGAAGTAACCATTGCAGCTCAGTTGGAGAAAATGATTGGGATTGCATGCTGAAGGGTCTAACCTACAGGTGTCTCAGTAAAAAAAAAAATCCTATTTCTTCTTTTCAACAGGACAAAAAGTACTGATTTCTGACTAGCCTTTTCTCTGCTGATATGAAGAGTGCCACCAACCATCATCTCAGGCCAAGTAACTACAATAGTAATACAGCACCTCTGAGGAATTTAGTACAGTTTGTTTCCATAATTTCATCTTCAGTTTGGTTAAAGGAGAGGTTTTTTTTTTAATTTTTCTATGTGTTTGTGGTAACAGTTTACAGAAATGTCATTTAAAACCCACCGTATACTTACTCACTGTAGATAAAGAAAATATGAAAAGAAAGAAAGGAATATATAGACTCCCCTACATTTATCAAGTTATTTCCTCTATTTTTTCTCATCCAAGAGAAGAATAAAAAAGAAAGTAAGTTTGAAGTAATGTCCTACTAGAGACTTTTTTTTCCAAAGGAAGTTGTGTGGACAAAGTTTTATGTTTGGAGTGAATATTCCCTCATTTTCTGCTTAGGGGCAGTACAGATATTCTCCAGGAATGAATTTCAAAGGCAGATTCCCCTAAAAAATTTGGTTCCTGCTGAGTGTTCATAGTGTCAGTATCTAACCTAAGCCACCAATTTTATATCCATAACAGCAGCAGAATATCCCTTAAATTTATTGGATTTGAATTCAGATTTCTTCTTTTACCCCATTGTTATGGATGAGTAATTTCTGACTCTGCATTTCTCATGTTAATATGAACTTGAGCTTGGTAGTGGGTAAACCAAAATGGATCTACAACAGCAAGGAAAAATAGTGCGCTTTATAAACATAATAGCTTGCCTCTCCTAGGCAGTAAAATGTCTATATTTTTGACATAAATCTTTATTGAAATTGCTAGAGGGATATGCATATTGAGTTACTGGGATAGGCATCAAGGTGTTGCAGGACCCCAGTGTAAGAGAAATAGCACACTGCAAGAGAAACAGATCTGAAGTTAATTTTTTTTCTTGTTCTGATGTTCCCCTTGACCTAAGAGATGAACTGCAGTTTGGATCTAAGAGCAGAAGTGTTTACATTAACTAAGAACTAAGAAGATGCTGCTGGCTTTATTACTACCAATTAAAAAGCTAAATATCCTTTCAAGCAACAATAAGAGTTCATTCAAACAATAAGAATGTAATTATACATGTATTTCAGAGGTAATTTTGTATAAATGTGTTAGCATTTTTGTTTATCTCCTGCATTCCTACTAAATTGCAATAAGTGTTCTTTGAACAATCAATATTTAATTAACCAGCAATCAAGATGCTTTTTAAAATGCAAATTAAAGACTTATTTGAGATTTACTTTGCTGTTGGAAAAATGGGAGAAACAATTTAAAAAGTATGTGCATTTCCCAGCTAATTTTTGAGGCTTTGGCTGTACAGAGCCTAGCAGTATCATTTCAGTTATCAGTGAAGTATAGACCTGTTGGTGTTTTAACCATTACTGTTTTTAGAAGGATATTCTCATGGCTTTTGGACTGCCTGCCCTATTACTTCAAACTGCCATTTCCAAAGCAGGAAAATACCTGTAGCATCCATGCAGTATTTTTTTCAAACTTTCCATATTGTAGATATGTTTCCAAAACAACAAAAAAATTTCAAGCAAAAACACATATATGAATTTAAATATGACAATATGTTATTTCCAGTAAGAAAATCCAAAAGGTTTTCTGCTTCTGCATTGACCATTAATTTTAAGATGTTGCACCATAAATAAAGACTGCTGTAATTGACATTATTCAGTGCTCATCCAATTAGGCTGAAAATTTTTTTGCCTGAACTTAGAGCTGTACTGTCTCCAACACTTTTGTGTTAACGACATTGCAGTGTTTAATTTCATTCAGTTTGGGATCTAAAGCCAGAGTCTTTTAAAGACCCACTCCTAATAATGTTTTGTTAATATCTAGAGCTACAATGACACAAAAAGTAATTTGAATAAATATTATAAATATAACTGTATGTTCACTCAGTGATTTCTAAGTCGCCTCAGGGTTTGCTCAAAGATTCAAAACTGGATCATCAGCAGATAGAATTTACTATTACTTTACTGTTATAGGGTCCTAAGCTTGGATGTAGTCTTGTGGTTTAAAATCATGGCTTGTTATTTGAATGATAGATATACAATATTTGACATAACTGGGGTATGCTACTTTATTAATTAATTTAAAATATGCTTGCTTGTATCCGCTACTGATACAAAAATCAGAATTTTAATTTAAGCTAGGAATTAAACTCCAGAAGAAGAGATTCTGTTTTGTTTTCTCTCTGATTGAGCACAGTTAACAATCACTGAAAATAATGCTACTAGTGTATCTGTACTTGCAAAAAAGCACAGAAGTCCTTATAGAGATAACAAAGCACAAAGTACAAACAGGGATTTAGCTGAAATTTAAAGAAAGGAAGTGAGTTA
>VYZW01037559.1:13765-39258 GCA_013401315.1 Balaeniceps rex | reverse complement strand
TATAGGAGAAAAACAATCCATTACAAGGCTCTACAATACTTTCAAGGTATTGCCTGAACATGTGTGGCCCGGATATGAAATAGGTACTACGTGTGGTGCGACATGAGTTTAGCTGGCAAGAAATGCACCAGATTATTCATGAACAGCATAGCAATTAAAGCATAACAAATGACTGCCACTAAAACCATTATTCTGCAAACACCATTTATTCTACACAACTGTTTCAGAAATGTTTTAAGGAAGATTTTGTATATATGTATATGTATATCTGTGTGCGTATATAAGCATTTTTAATACATACATATANCTCGGCATCCTGCTGCCATAATAGTTATTTCCAAAAACCTGTTTTGAAACAGTATATTTAAAAGGCAAGCCCCACAGAACTGCACTGTATTAACAGAAAGCACAGCACAATTTATTCTGAAGCATGGGAACATGACAGGAAAGTCAGCACTGCCTGAATCTTTTGATTTTGTATCGGCACATGCATCATAAAACTCTGCACGAGACTGAAAATTGTATAAACTGTTTGCTTATACGATACTAAAGTAGGTGGGTGAGAAATATGGCTCCATTACAAGACTCTTACTTGCAAGAATACATGTATGTATTCCTGCATATATGAGCTGATGGAAGAAGGTATGATGTATTACTAATAAGGGAGAAAAGCTAACTTCTGTTCTCCCCTGGAGCACGGAGAAGCAGGAAAGAAAGTTACTATAATTCTGCATTTGACTTTTTGTACATCCAGTCCAGCATCAGAATTTTGAAATAAAGGTGACAGATACCTTCCATTATCTACATCTGAGGTCTTGTCCTAAACTCAATATCCCAGATTCAATCTCACTTCCAAAGTTTTTATTTCTAAGTACTGTAACTTCAGACATGTTTCCATCAGTCTTCAGATCTGCATAATTTCTGACCTTGATACCACTCTGTTTAGCTAGAAGCTGTATGAGAAGTATTTAATGAAAGTCACTTTTGGTGAACTCTGACTCAGTGGTGTGGCTTTGAATCACTGTGCCCCTGAGGGCTACCCTGAGGGTATGACGAGAACAGCTTCTGGCAACACTGGCTTCCCAGCACTTAGAAATAGAAAAAAGTCAGTGGTTTCCTTTCCCCTACGATGCCACATCCTTTCTCACTTCGGCGTAGCCCATACCATGCCCTCTTTCCCGAGCTGTTCATACACTCATGCCCTGGTCCATTAGAGCTTGCTCTGACTCTGCGCACTGCGATGCACCGCAACACTCAGGGTAGGTCAACACTGGTAGGCCATGACCTACCAGTTCCTATAAAAGGCATGGGAAGGAGGCAGTAGTAAAGATGGTGATGCAGAGGGGAGGAGAGTAGTGAGGGATGGAGGGAACTACTGTGCTTGGTCTGTGGAGGCCTTGGAAATCCTGGTTTTTTGCCTAGTTAGGGCCCTCCTGTTGTCAACCGCTGCAAAGCAGCCAAATGTGGGTACGGTGCAGGTGAAAATTAAAAGTCAATTGAAGTAGCATTACAGGGTGATTACATTGGTCTGACTGTGCTGATTGCATGGGCAGCCTGCCGTCGGCATAAACCACAACAGCAACTGCTGAATCAGCTCCTTCTCTAAGGAAAATGAAGCTAGGCAACCTATAAATCCCAGCAGCTACCCCACTACAGTCCAACAGAATCATCCTCCCCCAGACCCTTCCTTCCATTTTCATTTAGTCAGCACTAAAACGCAGGGAGATTATTAATCAGAAAATAACTCATTCAAATATTCATGAAGGCTGTTTGGTAGCTGGACTCCAATTCACACACAAGATGCCTGCATATAATGAGGAGCTCAGTAAGACAGCTACTTCCAAGCACAAGAGTGCTAGATGATGGGGGAAAAATTATTTGTTTGGATCATCAGCAGATGGCACCTATTTTACCTTCTCATCACTAAAAGAAAATAAATGGTTGTTACTCTCACTGCCTGAGATGAGTTTCCCTGGGAGAAATCCTTAAAGACATCAATTTTTGTTTTAATTTTATCATGTATGCACTTCAGAGAGTTGAGTCTTGCTGCAGTAATTCCCCTGGAGTCTTTGAAAACTTTACTTAAGGAAGCTGTGACAAGATCTGGTTTGTGAGACAATAAACACCTCAGATCTTACAGATTTTGAAGGAGGTCCATTCTTCAAAGAATGATTTCTCTGTTTACAGTGCAGGAGCTATAGGATGTGTGAAGCTCTCATTCTAGTCTGTTTTTTAGCTTGCATTTATCTTCATTTGCATTGTCTGCCTTTTGCATGAGATTCATAGCTCTTCTGTATAACAGTCCCAGCATGAAAAATTCTGCCAGCAAAAATGAAAAACTACAAAAACATGTATTACTGTAGAAGTTACAACTGATTCATAGCATGTAAACAAACACACAACCATCTGTAGGTCTCCATGTAAAACTAGTAAAAAAAAAATGTTAAGTGCAGAATCAGGCAGACATATTCTGATTGCTGTTAAATTTGTGATTGTAGACATGTGCTGGATATTAGCTTTTATTGTATTTTGCCTTACACAATGAATTCAAGGCTATTTGTCAATTATAGCACATCTTCCTCAGATTACAAGAAACAAGCAATGGACATTCCCTGCGTACGTTCTTCAATATGAATCTACAATCACTAACCAACATCTCAGCCACCTATGATAGGCTGTTTCCATGTTAACATAAAAGGAATTGCTGCTGACTGTGGCTTGCTGGGATCATGTGGGATTATGTATCTCTCTGATTTTACTTTAGAAGCTCAGCTATTAAGAATATCAGGAAATTTTGATTGCCTTCATCATTTGCCCTTTAGCCTGTAACTGAGAAAGAATCTAACAGGCAACTACAGCACTCATCAATCATCATTAAAATCTATTGTCAAGAGAGGGGAAGGGGAGTGAGGGACAGAAAGAGAGTTCTAGAGCACACTTGCCATGTGGGAACTTATATAATCTAGGCAAATCATGATACAAATATTTCTTCTTTTTTTGTGTGTATGTGTGTGAAGGAAAATAGAACATCAGCTTCATTCTTGTTCATGCCTCCTCTTCATAAAGTGAAAAACCTGCTGTCCACTGTAATAAGAGAAGGTTTGGGGCATTTTGTGTACTGAAATGCTACCCATAAACAACAAAAAGGCAGCATTTTATTGCATTCTGCTTGGGTTATATAGTACCCAACACTGTAATATGTTCTCCAGTGGCCTAGATATCAGGGTGTAACTTGGATGTAGATGAAGATTTTTAGTTTTTAATTAATAATACATAGTGCAGAATCTGAAAGGCTATCTATAATTTATGTATCAGTGTCTCAAAAGCAGTCATTCATACATTATATATTCAGACAGAAAATTATCTTGCTTTTATTTTCCAATAAAAAGTATATTAAGATGTTACTATGTACCCTCCAAAATGGATCAGTGCTACCCAGAGCTTCATAGCTCTCAAAAATGCCAGGTTCCACTGGATTCTGTTTGCTATAAGAGGCTGAAAAGCACTACTCACTGAGCATCTCTCCCTCTCTTCTGATGGGCTTTTAAAAATGATCAGGCCGCTTCTTGGATACATGCTAATTTACCCATAGAGGGACAGATAATGTGAGAAAAAGAAGTAAAGAAGTTTATAAAAAGGGAAGGAAATGATTTAATGATAAGGTGTTGCCAAACTGGACTTCAGAAAAACTGACCATGGTAATATACCACATGGCTTATATAAAATAGAGGAAGAAAAAAGTAATTTTTTAAATGCAAGTTTACACAAAGGTATTGCATATAAAGCATGTTTAATATTAACAGTCATTCTCATCATGTTGTCCTATTTTCCAAGCACCCACCTACTTATGGGTACTTTAAAAAGTAAAAATAAAAAAATGCGTACTGTGTATGCCAAACATGCAACTCTTAAAAGTTGCTTTCAATGCTATATTTTCTCCCCCTCTCTATCAAGCTGCAAAGCTGAAAAATTCTATATTTTCTTCCCTTCTCTATCAAGCTGCAAAGCCTAAAATAGTGATACCAGGCTACACAGCACAAAGACAGTCAGTCTCCGTTACACCTCAGTTTTTGTTACGCCACTTTTGTGTGTAAAACGATGTAGACAAGATGTCAGCAGGATGAAACAAGCCGTCCCTCCTGCCTCAGGTGCTGGGGAGGTGTTTTGTGGGTGGCTGGGAGTCCCCGTTATCTGAGACTGTCTGAACTCGTTCACTCCAGGACAGAGGGAAATGAGTCACATCTACACCTGCTTTGCTGCAGCTCCACCGCAGCGGATGTGGGACCACCCAAAGTATAAGTTGTGTTTTTTTCACACTTGCCCCTCTTCCATGTTCTACACTCCTAAAAAACTGTTCACTAAAGTACTGAAATAATCCAGCCTCAACAGAGATTTAGTGCAACCGAGATACGAAGTATTTTCCAATCTCATAAGGGCAAGGAGATGATAAACTAATTAATATTTGTGATGCATCTGTGTGTATGATGATTTGTATGTAGTGAGACAGTAAGGTAGGAGATCAGAATTCACAAGACAACTTTCAGCAAAGTGAGAAAAGGAGTATCAACCCACATAGAAAGAAGGTAGAAAAATTACCAGTTTTTTCATGTGGATCTAAAGTTGCCATCTGAATTTTATTTCCTCAGTACAATAATATTTTGGAGAAAATACAAAACAGTTCAACATGACCTACAAGCAAACAATGTAGAAGAGAAACATAATTCCTTGAGATTCATATACTTTACTTTCCTTTATGAGAGGAGCCAAGCATTAAGCTGTTCCTGCAGGTATGTGATGGGGGAAAAGACTGGTCATAAATATTTTTGGGTTAAACCTACCTCTACCTCTCTACCTAGCACAACACAAAACCATTCTGTGCAGTATGTACAACCAAAATTGTCACCTCTCAGAACTGAAATTTGGGGATGGAAGGGCTTTTCAGAGACATTATTATTAGTAGACTGAGATGTTATCAAACAGAACATTTAACTTGGCTAGTCAAAAATCATATTTTTCCTTCACAATTTGTAGCTCAATAACTAGGATTACCAACTGGCTCTTGGCAGTTATTTTGAAGATTACAGTAATTACACTTCAATGAATTTCTTCATAATCATCTGCTTCTTGGTATAATAAAATTTTACAATATTACAGTGTATGAATTAGCAGGTAGTTACTGCAGAACTCTGAAATACAGCAACCCAAATCCACTTCTATTTGAGTTTTGAAATATTATTTCTTAATCTTGTAAACTGTCCAGTCTGGTGGTGAACAGTTTCTAATTTTTTTTTAATCTCCACTGCTAATCTTTTGTTTCTGTTCTGTAAATTTGCATCACTAGGTATTTTAAATAATCTCATATGTTTTTCCTCATGGAACTCTAATGACAGTTTTTGCATGATGATCTATGCTACAAAGTTGTATTTCTCTGATACAAAATCAGTAAGAGGAAGAAAGATGCTGAGAAAAAAAAGATCTATTTTATCACATTTATCAGCTAGTGTAAAAAAAGCTTAAAAAAAGCCCTGTGAAACCTCAAGCTGAGGCAAATATGAAAAAGAACTGTACCTTTGCAAGTAGTTAACTGCAGGCAAATGGCAATGTAATGTATGCTGAAATTGCTTCTGCAACAGGAACTGTTAGATTTTCTCATTAGTTGAAAAGTAAAATATTGGCAAATTAGACTATAATTTCAGCAAAAAACTCTTAGGTCACATGGTCTATTTCTTCTGTTCTGACAGGACTGAGCTGTTCATTTTGAAGTGTTTTGTACAACCTGGTTTTGAGTAACTCCAATTAAAAAGTGAATAAGATCATTCCAGTGAAAGGTTCTTTATAATTCATTTGCTACCTGACAAGTTGTCTTTGAAAACTACCACAAAGTACTTAAACTTCATGCTATTAGAAAATATTCCTTAATAGACATGTTATTGGTTTCTTCATACTGCTTCAGTTGTATCTGAACAGGAATTTCTTACTTGAAGAATAATGGCTATAATCTGGACTAAATTAATTCTATGGTCAAAGGTATGCACATTACTAAATTAACAGGAAGAGGCTGTAAATCAACATTGTTTTAACAAACGATTACAGTACAATAATTACGTTCTGAAAAATTACAAATAGTCCTCAACAAATCAAATGTCAGGACTGCATAATGTTACATGGCTACTGAGAAGAAAGTAATGTCACCTTAGTCTCTCAGGCCCATATGATCAATAAGAAGCGAGTGCTGACTATTGGTCAGGAACTATACATCACCTTTGCTCTGGTTTCATTATTGGATATCTCTCTTTGCAGTCCCAAACACTGGAGTCAATAGCCTCATTGGTTTTAAATCTCCACATGTTGCTACAATCCTATTAAGTTGTCTTAAATCAGTCCTTCCCTGTTTGCAACACACACATTTGCTATTTTTCAAGAATGCAATTCAAGCGTCCCCTTCCTTTATCTTCCAGACCATTCTTAAGAATTGATTTTAAAGAGGAGCCAAGCATTAGTCCCGTGTGGTTCAAGCAGCCACTACTTTGCTAGATGCATTGGCCGATATTTTACTAATTTGAAAAGAACATACAACATGATACAAAGGAAGAAAGAGTGATGCATAGGAAGGTATGTCCACAGACTTTGAGAAGAGCGAACAGGGAATAAACCTGACTTGCATCAGCCAAGAATACAGCCCAAAGACAGTAAGTAATCCATGTATAACAAATCCAGTATGTATGAACCCAGTGATGCTTTCAGAAAACACAGTATTCTGCTAATTGGGAGTCTGAACTGACTTGAATAACTATTTATTGTCTTTCTGGTCATTCCTTTGTTTGTGGGTTGCACATGGGAAGACAAACCAGCAGTTCATTTATGACCAAGCTTTACTTATAATCCATAAAACACTACGTTGTCTATTTAATGGGATTTGAGTCCAAATCAATTCAATCTAAATTTTTCTAACATCCTGTTGGGCACTGCATCAATAAATACTAGTGGTGTAGTTCTTCAATACAGATTTTCAAATAAAGGTATAAAACAACCATGATGGCAGGCATTAAAAATTCGTATTTACCAACAATTACCATAAGACATAGACAAGACACATCAGGTATTACATCCTAAGTATGCAAGAGTACCTTGCTATATAGCATCATATAGTGGCATTGACTTTCTTAAGCTGTAAATGGCATTTGAACTGGTTTCTAATCACAACATGATTAATTCAGTTTGTTACCACTGAAGGCTTAAATGTCACCCAATTCATAGATTTTTGTTAAGCAAAATCTTGAGGATTAATGTGGCCTGTACATGGATACCAAAACTTAAATCACAATAATAGGTAATTCTATATGAAATTATATTCCATAGTTAAGGGGGAAAAAATATCATTTCTGCTCTCTGTTATACCTGAAAAGAGACTTTTTAAAAATCCACACAGATGTATAATGTATCTGAAGTTTCTTCAAAACTATACAAAACTCTGTTGTGACCACCAAGGACTCTATGGGAAGAAACAGAATTTTTTTAATATATAAGAATGAAATTAAAGAATGACACAAATCATTTTCATGACATACTTGCAGTGCTTTTATGTTCCAGGCCACCTTTTTTATATTCTCTTATATTTCATCTCTGTCATTAACTAATTTAATCATAATGGTACTAGAGAAAGAAGCTATTAGATTTGTCTCACTTGACCCATTTTTTCCTTAACTGTTACTGTGTACAATAACATTTTCTTTTGGACTCATGTTCCCTTCCAGATCTGCTTTATTATTATTTTAGTAGGCGTGAACTTAAGCAACAAAAGGAAGATCTCAAGCGCTATTTTCTTGCTTTCTTGAAAGCTATCATACAAACTGAGTAAGACTTAATTCTTTGATATCTCTTCATAAGATTTAACCAATATTTAGAAATAGATCATGTACCTACTTTCTCCTTTTTTCCACTAGACGAGTGGACACTCAGCTAAATCCATGTTAATTCCTACAGTAACATCTGATATTTAAATGAAATATCTGTGTGCATGGGCAGATAAACTAGCATGACTACAGCATGAATCTAAAAAAACACACAAACATGCAAACCCCTGCTAAAATACCGAAACAAACGGCATCATCAGAAATGCAATACTCCCAACTGCTTATATGAAGGTTTATAGCAATATTATCTGTATTGTAGTATAACCTAGCAATATTATCAGTGGATTTTACAATGACAGGTGCAAGTAAAATTAACAGCTAATAATGAACTGTGAATAAATCTTTCAAGACCACTTCAAGCTCTTTAACAGACAAAAATTTGTTCAAACCTTAGCAGAGCTGTAGGAAACAAACATGTAATATATGTAAGAAATTATACTGGCAATGTATTGAATATTAATTATATCCAAACGAGAAGCCACTATTCCAACAATAGCAGTATATTCACAAAGGGCAAAAACAAAAACAGAATTAGCAAGAAATTAGTTTTGAGAAGATCAGTGAGAAACTAAAGCTAAAAAGCATTACAGAAGTACCTAATTATCCCCAAAGGAGTGTTATGAATCTAGGACGTCTGAAGGTAAGCTTATACTTGAAGTAAATTTATTTAAAATGGAAGCTTGAAATTCATATTGAGGACACCCAGACAACTTGAACACAACACCGATGTCATTTCCAAGATATGTTTTTCATGTTTCAACATGGAATTTTTGTTTGTTTTCCCTCTAATATAGCATTGCATCATGGCAAGTGCTGAGGTTGCTTAATTAACTAGTTTTTCCTTGTCTAGAAACAGTGAGTGTTCTTACACCTCCAGCATGAATTATAAATGCCTTGATTTTATGATATATACAAAGTGCAGTCATTAGGAGGTTGAAGAACTGGGGAAACCTAATCCTTCTGCTGGACTTGCAGAGAAGACCTTGACATGAGAGACTTCACAGCAACCTTAATTTGTCAGCAGGAGTCTTTGCTGGAAATGGCATTGGCAGTAATATCTAGTCACATGCAGACATTACACGTCACCAGAGAAAACTTTCATGACTGGGCTGCTATAGGAAGAATTATAAATTGATGGCAATAACCTTGCAGTTAGAAAATTCAGCTGCTTTGTTCTTAGAAATAAGGCTGCTGGCTGTAGGCCTCGCTATAGCTAATACTGTCTCGAGTTGCAAATAGAGACCAGCACCATGCTCACCGTTAGCCCTTTTATTCTCATCATTCTCCTGGACAGGCCAGGAGAATCCAGTACTATGGTCTCAAAAGCTGTGATTGTCTCACTTTTTTAGGTTTTGGTTTTCCTCTGCGCCATGTGAAAAAATAAATATACGGCATAGTACAGTAGAGGTGTTAAATCATGCCACACCACACCACTTTCCTGGCAGGGCACTGAAACTGTGATGCTATGAGAAAGATCTCTGGCAGATACCTCCTGGGCGCCCTTCGTCCTCGGTGCGCCTTCCAACACAACGTGACGGCTCCCTGGGATGACCTGGGCTCCCTGCTGCGGCCTTGCGCTAAACCCAAAACTCTGCAGAGCTGGAAAAGCTCTACTCCCTCCTCATTTTCTCTCTACAGCCAACAAACTTCGACGGTCGAGGGCTCTTTACCGCGCCTCAGAGGGTAGGGGCGGGGGGGGGGTTCAGCTGGGGCTCCCCTCACACTCCCACCTCAGAACCGGACGGGGACGCTTCCCGCCGGCGGGGGGGATATAGGAGAGCCGGACAGGGCGGTGGAGCC
Organism: Balaeniceps rex; assembly: GCA_013401315.1. Taxonomy (NCBI): domain Eukaryota; kingdom Metazoa; phylum Chordata; class Aves; order Pelecaniformes; family Balaenicipitidae; genus Balaeniceps; species Balaeniceps rex. The sequence continues at coordinate 29,545 of VYZW01037559.1, read as the reverse complement.
CCACGGCCGGGAGGAGCCGAGGGCGGTCCCACGCTTCCGCCCCGGCAGCGGCGGCGACCTCAGCGGCCGGGACAGCGCTCTCTGACCCGGGGGAGAGCGAGCGAGCGGCGGCGGCGGCGCCATGCGCCGGGCAGGTCGGTGCAGGGGGGAGCGGGCGGGCTGCGAGGGCCGCGCCCGTGGGGGTGTGAAGGTGGGCGCCCGCCCGTCCGTCCGTTGAAATCAGCCGTTACCGCCATCTCGGGGCCGGGGGCGGGGGGACAAGTGGAGGAGCAGGGGCTGCAGCCGGGCTAAAGCCGTGCGCGGGTAGGCTTCGTGGATGAGGGGTTTTTTTCGGGCTCAGCGTGAAGGAGGGCTTTGCTGCCGGAATGGAGGCGGCGGTTTTCTCCAGGGCTGCCCGTGGGGGCTCGGGGGGCTGTTGGTAAAGGGTGGAGGCAGTGGCGTGTGATAAGGTTCCTGTCGAGAAACGGGATGCACTGCTCCCCGGGAATTGCCTTTGCTTCCCTGGGTTGTTGTCCAAGCGTTGTGTTGGAGAGTGGAGAAACCTCCATGAAGTGTTCTTCGCTTTTTCTTGATAAAGCTGGGTGCATATTGGGTGCATACTCTGTTAGCATGGCTAGTCCAAAAAAAAAAAATTTTATTTCCTTTTGATATTTCAACTCATGTTACCTGTTTGCATGTTTTCGTGACAAGTTATGCCAGAGTTCTTATTGAGGCAGCTCTTCTTAGTACCTCAAGACAGTTTTAGATACCTTTTCCTTGAAAATAGTCCTCAATTGCAAGTGATATTCAATGCACCTATTATTGTCTTGCAGTACAAAATGTAAGTTTTCTGAAGAGTGGGAAGTCTGGCACCAAAAAGTTAGGAAATGAAAGGATAAATGTTGTATGAGCAATGTTAATTCTGTCCTATGTTTATATCCAATCTGGGGTAGTCTTAATTGGCTAATCACATGCTGTGTTTTTAATTAAAAATTGATCATCCTTTTTTAGTCTCTTGGCATTCAGTATGGGATCTAGCCTTATTTTATACTTTACAGCAAAACCCTGCTAGACTTTGCACAGAAATACTCATTTCCTTATTTATGTTTTCATTGGTGTTTGTCACATTACCTGTCTGCCTCAAAACTGTTAGTGTATATGTTGTTACTCCTTTGGTAGTATTGGAATGTATTCTCATCCAATTTACTGGTGGAAAAAATTGATGAAAAGATAAAAATGACTTACAAAGGCCATATGTAAATCAGAGGCAGTCCTGAATCTGAACCAGGAACCCCTGGTCCTGGCCTCCTGGACTCCTTGTCCCTGTGTTCATTCTTCCCAGTCATGTTTCCTTATTCACAGAAATCGTGTGTATTAACTGCTTCTGTTTTCTTCACATCCATTTGCAAGGCTCAGCAACACTTAAATCAAACCAGTGACTGCAAAGCTGGGCATTCAGTAAAGGGGAAATGAAAGATGTGCAGCCAGATGCCAGAGGTTTGACTTGCAGCAGGGAGCTCAGCTTTATCTTTGTGACTCTTCTATTAGTCGGGACAATATTTCATCCTCATTTTTTGAATGAAGACTCAAGAAAGAGAGATCTGAAGGCCTGACTTTGCAAAGGTGACTCAATGCTTTGGTCTGCTGTTCTGCTTCATCATTTTAAATGACTACTTCAGATGTCAAGACAGGTTTTTTTTCACAGTACCTAATATTTTTGTATCATTTTCTAACATTAAAGTAACCATATTAGAGATTAATTACCAAATGCAGCATTCTAATGATGTTCGCATCGCAAGCCATCTCTACCTACTACTCTCGTTATACAGATGAAAACTGGAGAAGAAAGGCAAAATGACTTTCCCAGCTGTTGTGTAATAAGTCAGTTGTAGATAAAATACCAAAGCTCAGGACTGCTTTGCTTTCTACCCAAGGTTGGTTGTAAAATGGATATAGTTATTTTACTAGTATCTAGCCTTTGATAGGATATTCTATCTAGACTCGACTTGCACTATTGCAAGCTTCTTTAAAGAAAATAGTAGCATGCATGAGCAAAACCACATGTTTAACAGTATTTCTAAATATGCATGTACTATCCGAGTTATTAGGCAAACAGGTATTTCTAGATGTGAATGGTCAGTTGTATTCTGATAATCACAGACATTTGCTTAGCGCTCATTTTATATAAATGACAGTATGCAATTGTGCATGACCTGGGGACATCCAGTTTAAAGTCTGGCTTTTGGTGAATAAAGGCAGTCAAATCCTGAGTATGCATGTGAAATTGCTGGAGAAATTGCTGAGCAAATATGTAAGAGCACCAAAGAGTGATGGCTGGTTTCCCAGATGCTTGTGGCCCGTTCCACACATTGGCATTGGTAGGGAAACAAGTAACTGTAGGTTCAGCCAGCAGTGAATATGCTGGCCTTCTACTCTGTCATCGTTTGTCTCTGTCATTTTTCATGTATTGCTCTGTGCAAGCCTCATCCACCTGGGACCTCCATGCATAGACCTCTCTCTTGCAGTTTTACCACAGCACCGAACCTTTCTTTCCACAGTGAGAAGAGGTCTGTTTTCTCCTAATGGGACGTTAGCTGTGAGCTATTGAAGTTGCTTTGGGTGGATTGCCCAAGGCCTAGTCTAGTTCAAATCTGAAAACTGTTTGGGATGCTTGGTGGGAGAGACAGACTTGGTACTTGTCAGTGCTTTGTAGGAAACCCTAGCCTAGATGAACTTCTTTATGCAAATTCCATTAAACATGGTGTACCTAGTAGAGATAAAACATCCGTAATGCATGATGCTTGATGAGATCTGTCTTCACTTGAGACAGGAGGCACTGATGGGATAAGTTATTAATGGTTGTGCCATGTTTGACTTATCACTCCTCTCCACACTCATGAACATACGTATCATCACTGAGATCTTCCATTGTGTGCTCTTTATTTACAGGATGTACATTTCTGTGCCTCCACCTGTTTCTGGGATAGAATTTACATGACAGACATTGTGCAAGGGAATCAAGCCAGCAAATAGACACAAATAATACTTGATTTTTGTCTTTCAAGAATTAGGGATCGCTTGAATTTTTTAGTAGCCTTAAAAATTTTTAAACCCCTTCACTTTTAGGGACAAAATAGGTGTTATACCATGATTTGATTCAAAATCTAAGGAGTCTAGTGGTGCAGTTTTGAAGCAGATTCAGCAATAATGTCATAATATCAATAATTAATATTACTAATAATAATGTATTAGTAATCTGAGTATCAAAGAAGCCAGTACTGCAAAAGCCGCTGTCATCTGTTTACAGTCATCTTATTCTGGAAGGAAGTTCCTGTTTTTTATTACTGATGAAACATTTTGATATTTCTGCAGTGAGAAACAAAAATATAACATACAGATATCTTAAAGCTGAAATCTGTCTCCTTAAAATGTAGAAATAGAAATCTTCACCATGGATAAGGAAGTTATTCTGATGTGTACTCCAGACGCAACATTTTCAGGCAAGTCTGGCTAGAAACTAGAATTTTATATTTAAAAAAAATACTGTATGAGGAAAAAGAAAAATGCTATCCATTCAACTTTGAAACTCAAGTACCTTATAATTAACACAAAGGTGTCATTTGTCTTCAGAAGTGTTGGGTTGCTGATTCAGATTCAGAAGCTGATCCTAACAAGATATTTTCCTTATGCTAATCCTCGCCGGTCTCCCTTCTGTTGCAAGCAGTGATTACTTAAGTTTGCATGCAAGCAATTGACCACCCACATTTGAAAAACTGTATCACTGATGTCACAATAAAGGTGAAAGAAAGCGATCTCAGTTTCTGAAAAGAAGAATGTTTGTGTCCTGGCACTCAAAAGCCACAGTGTCACTGTTTTCTTGTCTGTCTACCTCTTGAAGCTGGTCTTTGAGCATTTGGTTAGCTTATATGCTCTTTATTTGCTTGTAGGTAATAAAGAATGTTTTAACTCCTGTACTCTTCTAATAAGCTTAAGTGCCACAATGCAAACAGCAGCAATAGCTTGTGATATAATTATATCCTCCTGGGAGGTCCAGTCATTTCTGGCTATCATTTAAAAAAAATGATAGTTGCCCTGACCTTTTGTATAAATTAAAATCAGACTATTACAACGTGATCTGTGATAAACGGCTAGGTTTTATTAAATGTAAACAAAAGTAATAAGTTCAGAATGGTGTTTTAAATATCTAGGCATTTTGAAACTGCTTTGAAGATAAGAAGGCACTCATGAGTACCAAGATGTAAATTTTAAACGAGGATCTAATTCATGTGATAATATTGATGATTATTTAGTGTTTATTGGCTCCCTGCATAGTAAGAAAGCAAGGCTTTGTATTAAGCCACAGAGTATAATTTATCCTATTGCAGGCCTGACAGTTAAAGCAAACTGGTCGTAAGTAGTCCCATCATTACTTTGTTTTTCAATGTTTCTGTGAGTCTTTGTGTAGAATTAAATAAGATAAGGCATACACATTTGACATTGAGATAGTTCAAGCAGAGGTATAGCTGAGTTTGGAAAGCACCCTTTTGCTTTCAGATCACATGCTTAACAGCTGTAAATGACTTGAAACTTTACAGAGATGTTTATAAATAGCTACAGTTTGTGGCTGTGGTTCATTGCTTCTTGTAAGCTTAGGTGTGATGAGCAGTCATTTTTTATTATATGATCAATTGCCAACTAATGACTCTTTGTTATTACCAAATATTACATACTATTAAAAGCAAATTTACAACAGTAAGTACAATTCATTTTAGCAGTATCTTGAAATCACTTTTATGATAAATAAGAACTCACAACATATCTATAGGAAATACAGTTACTGCCTGAGTATAGCCTACGTGGAATATCAGCATTCAGTGATACTCAGTTACTACTTTCATCAGAGAACAGTGTTTTACTAGTGTACCATCTGATCATTGATTCAGAGCCTTCAAACCCTGAAGTACACAGTAATGTATACTGCGATTAGAAAAGGAAAGCAAGCTTCCTTCTTACTTCCTTTTTGATCATGAAGATAGTATCACTGTACTTCAAAAATATAAGTAAATGACAGATGTTATTAAAAAAGATGCCAAGATTTTTCAAAAGCATGTGGTGGCAAGTAGTTCCCACTATTTTTAGGAGATGAGCTTTTTTGAAAATTTGGGACAGAGAGTTCACGGGTAGATTTTCTGAAATGTGCACACGTTTTTTAACAGCCTGTTTGTTTACCTGTCTTGAAATACTTGGGATTTCTCTTCAAAATGCTTAGGAATTGGTGTTATGCTTTACCGCAGGTGGATTTGTGAGTACTCTTTTTGAAGTAAGTTCTTGGATGGGTAATGCAGACACTGAAAATATGCAGGTCTGCAGTAAACCTCAGTGTTAACTGATCAGCTGCATGAGAACTCTCGGTGCAGTACCTTTCAACTTGTGAGGAAACAAAACATTGAAAGGATAAAAATACATTTATTTATTTATGTATTTATTATGACTTGCTTCTGCTGCCAGTTTATAAAATTGACTTGAACATGGTTGTTAAAGTAGTATCTCTCTTATTTGTATGTAAAATGCTGGAAAACTATTGTTCATGTTCAGGCACATGTAGAAGACACAAATGTGTCTTCTATCAGATCAGAGCAAAAATTGTTGCGAATACTTAATTACAGGTCCCACACTGTTTTAAGTAAATAAAATGTAATTCTGGCAAGGGCAGAAAGAGTCAAATATTCAGGATGCTGTAACAGTGTGAAAAAAGTAAAGGGTAGGTCTTCATACAGCAGTTCTTTGCTGTGCAGATAGACCCAAAACTAAAACTAGAGAAAGAATATGATAGTCCTAGCAATAAGAATTCCCTTGGGTAGGATGCTGCATGGAAGGATTTTGTTCTTTTTAGTATTTATGGTAGTTCATTGAAACTTGTTATGGTATCCTGGTATTGAATGACTCACTTTAAGACTATGGTAATATTTTTAAAAAAGACGAAAGATAGTAAGACGTGCTAAATTAAACAGCTTGTCCAAGAATGACATAGAAAACTAGGAATGATACCCGAGGTATGAGTGTCTTAATGCTACAGACCCAAGACACTTATCTCTCTAAGTAAAAAAACCAACCAAACAAAATGAAACAAAACAAACAAAAAAACAACAACAACAAAAAGAAGATATAGTAGTAGTAGTAATACTAATGTTTGCTTTTGCCTGGAAAAAAATAATTTCAAAGCCTATTCAACTTTTTGCAGTCTTTTTGAGCATCTGTGCAAAATTTGGACACAGTGGTCATTTGCAGTGTGCAGTGCAGGGCTTAGCTTTCCTGTCCAGAGAAGCTCTTAGAGGATGCTGAGATGAGAAAGGAGATGGTTTTACAAGCATATGTTCCACCTTCCCAGTGGTCCTCAAAACAGATATTAAGAGTTGCGGGCTTTTCTTGGAAATGCTGGCTCTAGCATATCCAGCTATCTTGATGTACTACCCCATAGTTTTATTTCTACAGCTGAGATCTATGTTTGTATCAAGTACAGATTCATACTGCAATATTTCGTTGTTATTATTGATAAATACCACAATAAAATCGGGAAATCAATAAAGAAAAGCAAGCAAAAGAAAATGGGTGAAAAATTGTTAAAACTTCATTGGTGATCTATTGGCATTTTAAATACTTCCTTTGCACGTGGTTAAGTGTCATGTGCATGTGTTTGTGTGGAAGTGTGTATGTATATACCTAAGGATGTTATTTAGAAAAAGGGAGTGGGGATTTTCATAACTGCTGTTGCTTCTGTTTGAGAACTAGGGACAATTCATGTAAGACTGTGAAGCTGAAATGCAATACCTTTGTCAAGTTCTGTATTTTCCCCCTCTGTACCTACTGGTAAACTTGCTTCAAGTGAGTTGCTGAATCTTGCAGGTTTTCATAGCTGAAAAAAAAGAACTGCAAATGTCTTCCCTCTTTTCCACTAGAATGTCTCAGTAGGTGTCTTTATTTCTTAATTCCTTCATCTTAATAGAAAACTTTTCTTTCTCTACCTCTGAAGTCTGTAGGTCCTGCACACATTTCTTGTTTCTTCTTGTTCTCTTTGCCCTTGTGAAACATGTCTAGCAGTTTCCTGATTTTGCACATGAGTTTGGGGTAAAGAATTTGAAAGAAATGAGGAGACTGCATTCTTATAAGGTTCTCCGTCTGACTCTAGTTAGCAAAACCTCTTAAAACCACAAGGAAAACATCCATCTCATCAGCCAAGTGACTTTTGTGGCTGTGTCTGGTCTTTCTGCTGAAGTGTACCGCAGCTTCTGTCCACCTCATGTTCTTGGGTGGAAGAACGGATTCTACGGAAACCAACATCAGAGGTGGAAAGGAAGAGAGGTTTTCATGGATGCCCGAGTTTTGCCCTGATGCCAAGTTAAGGTGCAACTGAATAGTGTAGCTGGATCTAGGACCTAATACCTGATCCTAGATTCCCTACTCTAGACATACTGTATTAACCAGATAAAAGAACCTTCTACAAGAAATAAAGGCAAAGTCAGACTAAAAGATAAATGACACCACCCCCCAAACCTGACTGAGATCCCGTCAAAGGCTCTCTAATGCGTTCAAGTCCTTGTGTGAGAATACACATACAGTTCAGTTCATGCCTTAACATGCTTTACCCTCCAAGTTTCTCAGTGTTGAGCAAGTGCATGTGTTTTGTCTCTTGAACAAAGCAAGCTATTTTCCTGTCAAAATGTAAAGCAGTAATGATATTTTCACTCACTGTTTATCATTATACTTTCTTCCAAATAATAAAAAAACCCCCAAACTAATATTATATTCTTTAGTTGTTCTCTATGGCATAGGGGAAATGTTAACGCATGAAGAATAAATAATTGAATTTGTTTACTGTAGTCAATAAAAAGTGGTGGGGGTTTTTTTAATATCAGATTAGAGGTACGATTGAAATAGTAAGCATTATTTATTTTCTAATGGAAAATATGAAAAACTCTAGAAACTTTTGGAAAAACAGAAAAATGTATGGAATGGCATTTATGAATTGAACTTTTAAGAAATTGGATAATATATGTGTTAAACATTTTCATATAGTGCACCCTTCTATTATTAATCATTTTCATTTATTCATGAAACATTTACAGTTTAAATAGCTGAAAGGAAAAAATATAGTATGCCTGGAATGAATTGAACAAGGGCAATTTAGAGCCATTTGAGGACTGAAAATAAAAGCCCCCATCTTAAGTAAGGCTAGTGTCTTCTGTCAAAGTGAAAGGCTAAATACAGTACAGGCTTCAAAGTAGTTTAATGCTAATGTGGTAGTGGGCACTAAATGAAAACAAGCAGTACTTTTATCAGAAGCCACAAGCGTGGTGTTCCTCTGATTTATTAAGATTTACGTGATTGAAAAGACGTAATCCTTTAACAAGGAGCACTTTGCTCCTTGTTAAACTGTAATATGCATGACTGACAGAAATCGATTTTTTTAATTAACAAAACCATACAAATAGCAAAACACAGATACTTTCTGACTTTGATTAGCTTCCTTTTAAAAATATAAAATACAGTGGGGAAACTGGTAGATATGCAGTATTCAGTATAAAATCCTTCATCAGGTAGTGATTTCTCTAAGGTTTTGTTGCTGAGATCTTTTTGAAGTGTTTGCAATAGCATTCACGTAATTCAGTTATGACTGATACGCATGTAATGCTAGCCAGGAGGGTGTGCTTGAGCATATGTATGAAAAATCCTAAGAAGGTGGCCAATGTAGTTAACAGTGTACAAGCAGACTGTGTCTACTTAGAACAACTTCTTCCCATTATAAGCTCAGTTTAGCTGAGCCTTTAAAGAGAAGCTGGCTCAATCAGATCTAGTATGTTTACAATTTTGGAGCTGACTTTAAAAAAAAAAAAAAAAAGAGCCCTCTGAAAAATGAGTATTTGATCATCATTATTTCTCAAATGCCTTTTGTTTGTTCAAGGGAACGGAAATAAACAATCCATGTGATTTATGAGTCTCAATTCATGTTTACTTCAAAGCAAGTTGATTAGGCCTTTAAGTAAACCAGATAGACCACGCAACATATTTGGGTGTCTAAATGATTCTAGCTATGTCCAGAAAGTAATTTCTAGCAGCTTGGTCTTACTTTTAATATGTAAAGATAATTTACATTTCAAATTTATCTGAATCTTTTAAATAGTATTTTTAAAAGGTAGGGCTACATTACCAGAAAATTTAATAAAGATTGAATCTAAGAATAGAAAAAGTCTTGCTTCGAAAGGATGTTCAATATTATCTAGAAAATCCAATAAAAATATAGAAAACTCAATACACCTTTTTTCCTCCACCCCCCCAAGATGTCTGCTACTAGAGCATTTCACTGAATCTCCAATCGCTGTAGGCTTCCTCCCTGTAAAAATGTAAGGCTAATTTCCCCAGCTAGCGTGTGTCAGAATAGCTCTATTTAATCAATGAAGCCTTGTTGCTGTGCACTGTCAGAGGAAGTTTTGCCAGTGTTTTTAATCAAAACTTTTTAAGGTTTTCATACTTGCATTCTGTTTTTGTAACACCATAATCTTATCATCAAAGCTTCCATATTTGTTTCTCTCCCTTATCAATTCTGTTCCCTGTTCAAGATTAACCATTTTAAAGGAGGCCAAATCTAATTAGGCCTTGAATGCATGAAACAGTCTGTAATGACTGAATTGGAGAAAAGATTTTTTTTTCTGTGAAAGTTTAAGGCAGATCCTACATATATCAGTTTGGAAACAGAAGTATTTTCTGCTTACAGGGTACCTCAGGACAGTTTCATTTTAATTTTCTTGTAGCGCTCTTGCTAAGCTATTGTCAGTTGGTTTTCTATGAGAGTTTAAAAACAGCCCTGTTTCACTGGCAAACTTGCAGCCTGTATTTCAACACTGAAGCTTATAGAATTCATTAAAATGGCAGTGCATATTCCTGTATTTTAGCTTGCAAGTAGATAGCATATACCGTAAATTTTGTACTCCCACATGCTGTTAAGTCCATTGTGGATGACGTGTATAGTAATCATTATTATTAATTTTGTACACAACCTTTTCTTTAGAACATGCCTTAAATAACATCATAAAAAGGCAGAACTATCCTTTGAAGCTGTGACAACTCATGCATTGGATTTAATGTTTTTCAGACTTCTGTGAAAAACTAGTCCTTTTTATCAGAAATCAAGGGTTGAACATTAACCATATTTAAAATATTATAAAAGTCAATTATACTATTTTATTTCTCTCACCACGGTTATGTCACAGATGAGCACTGTAAAATTTAAATTGCCAAAATGTACATACTCTCCTCAAAACAGTCTGTTTTGCTTAGTACACTGAAAAGAGCAAAGTTTTCACACACACAAAAAAAAAAGGCTTGCCTAAAAGAATCCAGTGCCGGATAAATGATAGTTAAGAATCGAAGTCTTTATTAAAGCAGTAGGAGTCTTTAGAGAAGTGTTTCCAAACTTAAATTCTCTTTTTATAGGTTTATGTTTCTTCCTGGAAGATCAGATTGATGAAAAGTTTCACAAGAGGTTTAAGCAACTGTCATTTTTTGGAAATGACTCTTGAACATGTTCTTGTCTTTCTGGATATTTCCATTCTTAGTATATTAATCATAGAATCATAGAATGCTGTGGGTTGGAAGGGACCTTTAGAGGTCATCTAGTCCAACCCCCTTGCAGTGAGCAGGGACATCTTTAACTAGATCAGGTTGCTCAGAGCCCCGTCCAACCTGACCTTGAGTGTTTCTAGGGATGGGGCCTCCACTGCCTCTCTGGGCAACCAGAGCAATTGCTAAAGTCTCGTTCACTGAATTTTAATGTCATAATAAGCACTTAATTTAATAAGTGTTTCATTTTGTTGTAGTCCTAATTAGCCAATCCAGGTACCTGTAAGTGCGTTAAATACTACAGGACCGTACGGCATTGCAGTCTGTACCAGCTATGAATTCAGTGAAAGTGGCTATGTTCACCAGTGTTGCTTGAGGAACCTGCTTTGGTACGAGTGGGCAAGAGTGAGTGGGAGCTCAGATGCATGCTCATGTTACTACGGTTTATCACTGAGTGGCCGTGGCCAAGTCAGTGAGCACCCTCAGGACTTAGTTTCCCAGGTGCTGTTGTTAAAGGAGCAGCCGCTGCCCGAGCATTCACACACCATTCAGGGAGTCGCACACACACCGCCCGAGACTTAACTGCTAGGACCGGAGTCCCTTCGCAGTGAGCAGCTCCACTGAGATGACGGGTGCCCCTGTTCGACTCCCTGCACGCGCTTGCTCACTCTCAGGCACGTTCTCTCCCCTCAGGCTCGACCCTAGGTTTTTCTGAAGCAGAGTCTCCGACACAAGGTACGTCAGATGAATTTATTGAGTGGTACAGCAGTAAATGGTAGCTCAAGCTAGGTGCCTCTGGAGAGGGACCCTGAACAAAGAAATCCCTGGGCAATTATACCCTTACAATTTAAGTTCCCCTCCCCTCACGAGATGGTTCAGTCCAATAGCAATATTTGGGTCTGGGGTCTTCTTGTTCCTCGTTGGATCTTTTCTCTGTCGCCAGGCTGGACATTCCTTTTCTTATCTTAATGGATGCAGCTTCTGCTGATGATTGTGGCTACCTTATCTTTCTGGTTTGCACTTGTTTTGGGGGCCTTCCTTCATGTAGCTAAGGAAAAGTTCAGTATATGGTTAGCATATCTAGGTGAAAGTTGACAGCGTGCAGCCTAAGGCTTTAGCAAGCCTTGCTACTCATGCTAGGTATTGGCTTCTGTTTGAGCTAGGAAGTGACTTCTACAACACTGTAAGGCTACTTCCGCACTGGTAAATAATGCTCCCTACAAAAGGGGATTTGTAGAGGCCAGCAGTAGGTGCTAAGGACCTGAGACATGTAGGGTCTGTTGAAGGGAGGTTATTTTGAACTTGCTCTAGTCTGGTCCTATGCCATTAGCAGGTGGTGCACATCAGGTGTGATTCTGAAGCAGTGTTCTGCTTTACTTTCATCTGAAAGGTATGCAGTTTATGTGCTGTAGGGCCAGTCAGTAAGGTGAAGCAAAGCCTGGTAAGTGAGGACAGTAAGATAGTTTGTTTTAAAAGTATACTCACGATCTTAACTGAATATTAATGTTGACTCACTGTAAGCCATAGCTGTTGTTGCAAGTGGGAATCTTCCCCTCCCATTAACTTCAGAAGCTTGGATTTCTCCCACGCCTCATTTTCACTTTTGTCAACAGAAGTGTTTAGGCAACTGCAAGGCAAAGCAGGTTGGGGAGTTGATCGAACTGGCGAATAAAAAAATAAGTTGCCAGGATGGATATAAGCAACTGTATAGTAGAGGTGTGTAGGACTGCCCCTTCTGGTAGCAGTGAGATTTTTTTGTGTTTTTAAGATGCTTGTGCAGTTATAGCAGTAATCTGCAGTTAAGTGGAAGATGGAGCATGGGCAGTATAAACTTCAGAGGAGGAAATGTAAGACTGCACATTGTATTTCATATCTATACCAAACATTCAATCAGTTATTGCTGAGCAGCTGGCATGCGGTAGCATGTTAAACTGTGGTGTCTTGAGGAGTCTTAGAATACATGCTAATAAAATGTATGTACAAAGAAGACGGTGATAGACCTATGACAGCATCAGCCTGTTTTAAGATTTTTCTTTTTCTGGATATTCAAGGGGGAAGTAAAAATTTGGTTATATAGATTTAGTCAAACAATGAGGGGCTTGATCATGTAAAAAGCAGGATGCCTTGTCATTCCTTGGGCCTGTTCTGTCCCCCTCAAGCTTCTCAATTTTACTATATTTGAACTACGCAGGTTCTCTGACTGTAGTGAGATAAGGTTTAACTTGGTCTCGGAAATGGTTCAAGAGGGATTTGTTTTCACTTTCTATTCTGTACCTTTCTAACTAAAAATGAAAGATAGTGTGCTTGAAAAGCTGAAAGTACCGGTGAGTTACTTTTCTTCCAGTTTACATAATTATGTAGACATAGTTTTCCTGTTTCTGTCCAACAGTGAGAATATACAGCAACGACAGTAAAGTATGGTAGGTATGTATGTATTGTATGCTAAATCTATTTGCACGAACCTGAACATACAGAACTTCCAATTGGTTCATTTCCAGGAAGCAACCCATTTGGTCAAAGGCAGTAGTAGTTATATTAAACCCAAAATTGATACCCAGGTAACTCTTCAATTTGGTCCTATTTTAGGACTGGTAATAATTTGAGAATTTATATTTTTGCGGGGGGGAAGATAATTGCATGTGTTAAACTTATACTGAGGAGATACACTTGCTGGAAAAATGTCTTTCGAATCTCACATAAGCTTTAACGATATTGGGGCATTGCAGTTGATTTTGCAATCCTATGGGTGAATTGTGTGAAGGCAGGCTTGCACTCATGACTAACTCGATTTCTTTCTGTCTGATGGGCAGAAATAAAAGTAGTTTGTTATATAGCTAGTGTCTAGAATCTTTGTCTAAAGGCAGTAGAGAGGAAGCTGAGGTGGGTTTAAGACAGAGAAGTCAGCTTTCTACTGAGGTTGTTGGTGAATGTTTTAGTTAGCTTGGTTTCTAACTCACTGTTAGGTCTGTCATTGCTCATTTTATGAAGTTACACATTTATGTAATGATTTTCTACTTAATTTACTTCCTTTTGTGTGCATCATTAGCATGAATGATGTTAAAAAGGTCAACACAGAAATATAAAGTGTTTGTCCAACACTGATTAGAGATTTGTCTTGGGGTTTTTTTTGTTGTTGTTCTTATTGTTTGGGGTATTTTTGGTGACGGTCACATATTTGTCAGAAAGGGACAAAAGAAATGAGCTGAAAATGGAGGATACTTTCTTCTACAACCTCATAGCTTAGACATGTTATGCATCAAATAGAAACTGCTTCTCACACTTCCTTTAATTTCTGGATGAATGCTCAAATAAATGAGATGCGTAAAAAATGGATTTAAAACCGGTCTGCAAAAGCAGGAGACAATCAAGCCATTTGATTTATGGGGTGTCAGAAGCCCTCCCTGGATACTCTGCTGACTTTTGGCAAAGGAAACATAATAGGTTTAGAAATCTGAAGAAGTATGGGTGAGACGCTAGAACAAGTTGCCCAGAGAAGTTGTGGATGCCCCATCATTGGAAGCGTTCCAAGTCAGGTTGGATGGGGCTTTGAGCAACCTGATCTAGTGAAAGATGCTGGACTAGATGATCTTTAAAGGTCCCTTCCAACCCAAACCATTCTGTGATTTTGACTGCTCTAAGAGAGTTCTACCAGACAGATTTCTTGTGTCAATGATAATCTGTAATTTAGGAACTGTTGGGATGTCATCTATGGTTAATTCAGTGTATTTGACTACTTTACAAATGCAGGGAACACAGAAATCTCTGAGCAGAAATTGCAGTAAGTGGTGATATTTATTGAAAAACATTGTCACATAATGGTGATTGTCTGATGATCAGTGTCTGCCAAGTCCCTGGTGTACAACTTGCAATACTTAATGTGTAAGACATCTTCCTTGTGTTTGATACAGCAGTGCTACTGTGTGACCTCAGATCACAGCATTTGGAACTATAGCAACTTGCCTAAACTGTTACTGCTTGCAAGATCAGTGCTTTCTGTTTTGTTGTATACACACCATTTTCTGAGGTATGTTCTCTTGTAACAGAGGTAAATGTACTGGATTTCATGAGACTGTTTCCCCTAGCGCTAATTAATATCTGCGGAACATGTTTTCCATTCTCTGTTTCTTATTTTGAAGGAATTGGATAAGAATTTGTGAGAAACTGAAGTAACAATGGAATCAAAGGTGACAGAGAAAAAAGCAACAGAAGGCAGAAGAAAAAGCAAAGAAGTTGAATTTAAACGAGCAGAGCTTAAATGCGATCATAAATTCAAAAATCCCTGGGATGTCAGGATGGGCACATTTAGAGAGTTCCTGATAAGAGAAACACTGACAATAAAAAAAAAATTAAATAAAAGGACATTCTGGTCTACCCTAACAGTGAAATTTTGAAATTGAAATTTTTTAAAATGTTTCATGTTTATAGAACTATAGTTACAGTGATAGTGTAAGGGAAAGCTTCAGGTGGTGGTTGATTCTGGTAGCAATAGCATCAGTTAATACAAACTTGCTACAGCTTGTTCGGGTTTTCGTGTGACCTTGAAGACTTGTTCCACAGCAGTCATTAAAAAAAAGTAGTGTATTACTTCAGCTCTTTATACTGTCATTATGGTATATTTTTCTCTTCATGATTTGTTCATGTCTAAAGCATTTCTGGATTACCTGATTGTATTCTGCTAAAATCTACCAAAGGTGCAATTTGCTCTCAAGGAAGTGACTGTAATGACACAAAATTTTGCCTCATTGCGATGGTGATAAAGGAGGAGGTGTACCTTGAAATAGAGAACTGAATTCTGACCTCTGTATCCCATGTTTGTGTTTAGTCTTGTTCACTAGAAATGAGATTACCTGTCCATCAGTAGGTATCCAGCTGTGGATGGACAAGGCCTCCACAGGCCAAGATAATGTGATAGTCATTACACTTGCATATGTATTCACAGGACATATCAGAGAGAGAGAGAGGCCTAATAATTAAGGGAATAAGGCCACATCACTCTTCAGGAGAAACAGCTTTTTGGGCATAATGTTAGCTTTGTCAGGTTTGATAGTCAGGTATCTCTCTAGTCTACCTGGGTCAGGTCCATGCTGTGGAAAGGTACCCCAGGACCTTATTTGGCTCTGTGTTCCCATTGTCACTGTAGGGAAGGTCAATGGAATTTCTTTACAGAGAAAGACCACAAGATCAAGC
>VYZW01037555.1:0-65579 GCA_013401315.1 Balaeniceps rex | reverse complement strand
TCTTGGATTCCACTGGAAACTGCAGCTGTGTATTTAATGCATGACACTCTCAGCAACAGTACGTTTCCTCTGCATTGCCCACGGACTCAACACCTCAAGCTGTCCTGAAAGGAACACCTTGAGGGGAAAAAAGGGCAATTTCATCTCCAGGCCCATTTATGCTACTAGGCACACAGAGGCTGCCAGCAAAGTGCCTATTGATGATTATGGTTGATGATGGCTTTGTGAAAGGGGTAGCTATCCATTGGGAACTTGCCTGAGATTTCAGAGAACAAAAGCTGCCAGAAGGTAATGACTTTCAATCAAGACCTTCTTAGGTCACATGCGAACTGGTGAACTGAAGCTGAAAGACTATCTAACCTATGAATCTCCAGAGCCAGCAAGTCTTCCCTCCATGTTTACTGTGTTAAAGGATTTGCCACCTGCATTTCCAGTCACAGCTAATCTCCCTGACATAACATTTGAATGGCAGAACGCAGACAATCAATTTATTTGAACTTAAACAGTCACCAGTCCCACAGTGAGGTGTGAAACCCAACCAGTGGATCAGCATAACCATAATGCAGCGCTGTTATGCTACAACTGAAATTCTATGCAAGGCAAAATGACTTCTTCTAGTGTGTGAACTCAGTTGCGTGGCCATCGCTCCCCTCTCTAAGGGCTGCAGCCTTTTTACTTGTGCTGCAGAATGTGTCTAATGCTCTAGGACAACAGGAACGTCACCCAAGGCAATGACTGTNTGCTCAACAGTAATGTATTTGAGAAGACACAGCAAATCCCTCTCTCCTCACATTCTCAATGGTGTATTCCTTGCCAGCTATCTCAGCTACTTTGGTAATGCTCTCGATATGGTCCAGCAGGTTCATGTCCAAGCAGCGACCAACTGTCAGATTGGGTTCTAGCTTGATATCGATGTTAATATCTTCTGACAGCATCTCCCAGTGCCGGCTTTTCATACCAGGATTGCGCAGCCCTTGAATTAAGGGGACGTATAGTCTAAATTCTTCAATCTTGTCTCGAAACTCCATTGCCACACCCTGGCAGGCTTTCAGGGAGAAAAACAGAAGAACATCAGCAACTACATTATGTGAGGAAGTTGCCTTAAGGAACTTCCTAGAAGCTGTCTAAAGCCTGATGTGCTTGTAGACACATGGTATGGGGTAGGTAAGCAGCAGGAGAGAGCACTGGAAAATGCAGGTTGAAGTAACGAGGACACAAAGGCGCTCTCTACATGGCTACTAAGCAAGGATTCAAGCCCAGTGCCAGAAGCAGACCTGCCTATTAGCCAAAAGTCAACAGGCAAGTCCATGCTAAGCAGAGCTCACCAGAAGATGAGAAGACACAAATTTAATTCCTTAATATGGGTAGAAGCATGACGAAGCCCCATCTGCCAATAGATACTTTAGAAGCTCTGGTCATCGTTCCAAGATCTTCACTTCCTTAACAAGATTGGGTTGTGAGTTATCTCACACCCCAGCTCAGGCCATCCTAAATGGAAGATGGACACTATATATAGGAGCTAGAAGTAGGCTAGGATCACAGCTAGCTATGGAAATGGAAAGCATGCAGGAGAGGCCCTTCCAGCCTGCCAGCCTATGGCACACTAGAGACAAAGGTACTTCTGCCTCATAGGAAGGACAAAGTCAAGGAAAGGCTTTTGCTCTCTGGGGGCATCCTGGAAGCCCATGTCTCTGTTCACATCCTGCCCTTTGTCAGCTTGTGCTATTGAGAGTAAAGCAATGGGCAGGCAAAGAACATGGGACTTGCTTCCTTTCCAAAATCTGGCTACAGCATGTGTCTCCCTTTATTGCACCCTGTGTAGTTGCACTGCACACTCACAGCAAGGATGTGACCACCGCACACTCCCTGCTGGGTGGTATGCAAAGACAAGGCAGACTCAAGGACGAAGCATATATTTTACCGAGTGCCAGGGAATATTGCAGTGAATATGAGCAGGTATTCTTAGTACTTCTGTTTACCATAATGATTCATAGTTACTCACGCATCCACTCATCACCTCCTCCATTGGGGCTGATTCATGGCATTGTTTAAGAGCAAGTTCAAGTTAAAAAGGATGAATCAAAAATCTCCCACTGCAAAATATATTTCAATCTAAGCCATCTGGCAGGAGATTTTAGAATTTGCTCTAAAGAATGACCAATACATCTCTGAGAATCATGGAATGGGAAGCTAAGCTACAACTGAAGTCTCAATTCCAGCTTTACTAGGAGCCATGATTAAAAGACCTTCACGTGAATTGAAAGGGCTGGATGCGATCGTCTAAACTTCACACACATTCAGGCAGGAAGGAAAACGGTTATTACATTCCACAGATCATTTCCAGATTTTGCAATTTCATTTTTATTCATAAAAAAATCAAGATCTCTTCTGGCTTTCCGTTAAACTCATTGGCCAACAGAGAAAATAAGATTGGCCATGAAAACAGCACCTGGAAGACCCAGATTCAAGTTCCTTTGCTGCCTGACTTGCATAAAGGCTTAAACCCACATGTCTAGCCACAGGGCTATATAGTAATTCTCCATGACTAGTCTGGATTATTTTACTTTATATAAATGAGTAAATATTATCTGCAACATAAGAGGGTGGCTTTTATTTCAGTACTGTCTTGGAAATTAGGTATAAAAGGGATTTGCAGCCTGGTTGTTTCCATGCCAAACTGGTACTTCAAGCAGCAAACTAGCATCTAGATGTGAATCATCATAGTTCCAGGAAAAAAGTGGAAAATAACTTTGCTAGCATTTTCTCAGCTGGCTCTAATACACACAACACATCCACGTGACATCCTGACAATCCCTGTTCAGAGCTCTGTGACATTTCTCACATCAAAATGCTGATATGCACCACCTTCCTTTCCCCAGACTGCTTATCTACCTGGAGAATCCTTGAACTGCTTCACACATCTCTGCATTGTCTTAAAAGAGTCACTGACATTCTTTTCTAGCTGCTCAGCCTCTATTTCCATGAGAGGATCATTCATCCAGCTCTCATACCACTGCATCCAGTCTGACACTGTAGTCCAGAGATCATAGTATGGCTGGAAGTCCTTAACCATCCTGGATAGTTTACTGTACTTGGGAAAGAGAGAAGAAGCAAGCATAAGCAACAAGTGTATTCTCTGGGTAACAGCTTGCATGTCAAAAGACAAAAAAAGGCACAATTCTTTTCGAATCTCAAGCAAGCAATGAGAAAACGTGTACTTCAAGAGGATGTATCAGACTACCTTCTCCTGGGACCACAATATAGATTCCAAGGGAGAGCAACTAGCAGAGCTGGGCTTTACACATTCGGGCCAAAATGCATCCAGTGGAGCTGTGCCTGCACCATGTGTCTGGCATGGAAAGCACTCTCTCCGCTTGCCTCTACAAATGCTCTGCTGCAGAATGAGGAGATTTTGATGGGCAGTCCACACAATCAGTGAAAGCACACACTGCACATCTTATTGAAACTTGGCTCCTTAGAAGGAGAAGTAACCACAGACTGAGAGGTAGGAAAAGATCACATGAACTCCACTTCTGCTCTGCAGCCAGACTAGGCTGGACATGGATGACAATGATTCATTGGCAGCTGAACAGCTACAGGCAAAATGAGTGTTTCCGACTATATAAACTGTTGCTTTAGGAGAACATGCTACGCTCCGAGCCCAGCCAGCTGCCTGCACACCACTGTGCAACCACTCTCATTCACGTCTGTATAACTGCAGTAACAGCCTTACAGAAATTGATGCATCTTAACTGCTGCTTCAAGACCTTCTCCACCCAATTCCTCCTCATTACGTTACTCAGACCTGAGTGTGGGCACCCAAAGTCTCTCACCGAAGCGGCCATACCCATGAACAGCCTTCCACATTCGCCTGGGATCAGCTCTTCTGCAGCACAGTGCAGTGATGGAGCAGTGTGGTCACTCTACAGGACTGTGGAGCAGTTAATTAGATAAAACAAAAGAGCATGAAGGATTCCTTCCTGAGGAACTGCGTCTCATTATTGGCTCTACCTACCACCTAGAAGGCCCAACAAAGATTAGGGTCCTGTAGATACAGGACCTGACACTTACATTAGTAACTTTCATCCCAAAGATTCTTTCCCTGTTGTTGTAGAGAATTGCCAAATTCTGAAGCTCCTTCAGCTGCTTCCTGACCTCCCTTGCTTTGTTAACCAACTCATGAGCTTGGTTAACGTCTGCCTGGATGGAAAATCCACCTACAGTCAGCTGGAAGAGAAAAGGCAGGCATGAGGTGTGGCTCTGAAGCTGAGTGCTGCCTTCAGAGATCTCAGCTTCCTGGTGTGCTCTTTATTACATTCAATGGCAAGATTTTTATGCTCACAATTTCACCTCCCCTAATCCAATTCCTCTTCTGTTTAGACCACAATGAAAGTGGTGAGGAGAAGCAATAACCACTGGTCAGGTGGTTGAAAGTGCAAATGTGATGACCAGCTGCTTTTCATCTTTGTGACAATAGTTAATCCCTGAGGAATAGGACCAATGAGTCTGTGCCCAAATTTCTTGCTACTGAATTTATACTGTCATTAGTTATGGAATCAGTGAAGTGAAAATGATAGCTCTACTAGGTCACTCAGTTTGTTTCCAAGAATTGTTTAACAACACATGTCCAGAGCTTCTTTAATAACTTTTCTGATTTCTTTTGGTGGTTTGGTTTTGTTTGTTTGTTTTGGTTGTTTTTTTGTTTTGTTTTGGTTTTGGTTTTGTTTTTTTTTTAATCCAGTGGTGTTGTATTATCATTTTGGGAGGCTATTTCCAAGATAATCTAGGTCACTGATTACACCCTTTCCAATATGGCTTTTTTTTTCTGCATTTAGGAGTTTCTTGAAAAATAAAGTTCAAACTGTTTCAGCAGAAACCAGAGGTATCTCAGCTCCAAAACTTTGCTATTGTTTCAGGGTCTTTCACATGAGATGAGTTCCATGACTGAATGCTGTATTTTTTCTCCCTTGATGGCAGCACATCATGGGAGATGCTCTGCAGGGAACTGAATACACAAGAAAGAAAATGGAGGTGCGTGTGTTGCCCGAGCACCAAGAACTGGAATATTGTATCTCAATGAACACTTTCCCAGTGAAAAATCAGTATTTCTGCAAAGAGTATTTGTCTTTCACACAAAAATGAAACTCTTAATCAAAAGCCCAACTTCCAGTAAAAGAACAGGGGTGGGGTTGGTAATTTTTGGTCCAACAATACATTGACCTAAAAACTCATCTGACTAAAATGTCTGAAAGTTTCCCACCTGGCTGACCACAAGACCTTCAAGGGCCCCTTCTCTGGACAGTTCATTGTCAGGGTTTTAATACCTGCATCTCTTCCAGTTTGTCTTGAAAGCCATTCTGATCTATGAGCTGGATTTTGCGAAATTTGTCTTCATCCTCCAGGTGCTGGAGCCGAATGGACTCAGCTTGCATAGCTATTTTCAGTGGCCAGTAACTTGCAGCCCACCTGCACTCACATGGTATAATGAAACAAACAAAAACAAAAGGCGGGGAGAGAGAGAGCGAAGCTTTTTGAGCATATGTTTGAAATGCTGAAAATAACAGAATGAGAAAGCCAACTCCCACCAAACAAGGAAGCTTTACAACAACAGAAACACATGTGGTTTCAACAAAACATTTTTTTCCAGCTTGTCTTGTTGATATGCAGTCCTTGTGACTAGGCTATTCAATTGGAGAGGGCTGGGGAGAAGTGGAGGGCCTTTTTGAAAGGAACAAATCCAGTTTGTTGCTGAAAAGCTAGGAGACAGCAAAATAACAGTTGGCATCCAGAGGGAATGTCTGTCTTTGAATGTATTCACAAGGAACTGAAAAAAATGGGGTCAGAGTCTCGGCTTGTGGCTTTTCAGGGCTACTGAAAAAGCCAGTCTCCTGTTAAGCAGGGCAGTGAGGGGCCAGGGTAACCCAGATACAGTGAAGCCCCGGGTAGCAAGGCTTCTGCAGAAAGCAGCTGCTTGTGCCACGGCAGGTTTCTTGGTTCTTACTCAGCCGTAGCCCGCCCATTACTCCATTTGGACTTGTTAGCCTGTGTGCAATGCCAGATGCAAGCTTTGCAGCATTATGCTCGAGGTCACACCCCTATCCAGCGCCTGGGGACGTAGCTATCTCCTACTAGTTCTGCATGTGCCGGGTCTGGTCAGCGGGCATACAGCTATATCTGCGCTAAGCTCTCCTAGAGCTGAGCTGCTTTCCTGCAGCTTCTGTGGGGTTTTTGCACTGTGCATCCCATGTTCCTAGTTTCAGGAGCACTCTGCAGAGACTCCCTCAGGTTGCAGACGCACTGGACCAAGTCCATGTCATATGAGAGGTGCTTCCAGCGCTGAGCTGACTTTAGAAGCTGTGTAGCTGTGTTTGTGAGCTGACTCTGCTACTGGGACATAGTCAGGCCCCAATCTGAATAACATAGCCAAGGATAAAACTAAGAGAAGACTGCATGGAAAAGAAATGCAGTAATAATACAGGGTTCGTGTTCCTTCCTAGTCCTAAGAAAACCCTGGGAGTGTTCCTACCTTGGAAGTGTTCATTCAGCTTCAGAAGCAGACTAAACTGTGCACTTTGAGACCTTGCAAATGTCTCCAAAAAAACAAGGTAAAAGAGCTTTAATATGTTAAACAGGTTAATAGCTACCAGTTTGCCTTGCCCCAGGCCAAAAGGCAGCATGAACCCACGTTTCTTCCCTATAAACTTCATTTCAAGAATTCAGTGCTCATATAGCCTGAGAGGCACTTAAAAGTTCTGCTGGAGCCCTTGACAGACACATAGCCCCTGAAGTACTGAGAATGGTAATTGCTGCAAAGTGTCCCACTTTGACAGTGGGAGAAATGCCTTGTGCTCACTTGTCACTGAAATCTTCTTCGGTAAGATTGTAAAGGAATTCCTCCATGACCTTGTAATCTTCCATGACTTCACGTATCAGTTCCTGCACAGGGTGAGAGAAAGAGACAAAAAATAGACACCTTTAGACCATACTGATTCCAACTCTCTGGTGTATACCTCATTTTCATGAGGTGCCCTTGAAGTGCGTTAGTCACACAAGCTTAATGTGATGTAGGCTGCTTCTCTGCTGTGTGAACAGTGGGAATGGATTTACAACCCCTTGTTCTGTGAGTGATCACGCCATCATCACCCTCTGTTCTATATGAATGAAAAGAAGTGTGACCTAGTGGATAAAGTGCTGGACAGAAATTGAGTGTTTTGGGTTATCCTCCAGGTTCTTTCCTTGGCATGGACAAGTCAGCTTACAGCTTGATGCCTTTGTTCCCCATTTGTTCAGCTGGGAGAAGACCTACACTTCAAATAACTAGGCACTGGAATGTCCTATTAGAAGAAATACGTTAACAGCAATATGAACATTTGGTAGCAGAAATATTTTCTTGAAAACAACATTCATTTTTAGAAGACACGTATTCAGTACAGAAATGCAGAATGGATCATGAAGGTAGCAAAAAGCATACAAATCTCAGGAATTACAAAAATACAAAGCCAGGAATCTTATGGTATTGCATGCAAAGACATCCAAGCAAAAAAATTGGAGTTCTGCTTCAAGACTCCACACATTGCATTGACAAATTTCCTCCTCCCTTCCTCCCTTGCCCTGGTGTCCCCTGTCAATAAGAAGAGCATGCCCTACCTCCTGCACAGCCAGCTGCTCCGGGACTCCCCTCATCCACTCCCGCAGCTCAGCCAGCTCCTCGATGTTGTTTGGTTTCTCATGCATTTTGCAGCTGATGGCTTTATATGCATCACAGATCTGCAGGAGGACACAGCAGAGAAAAGACCATCAAATAGTCATTACTTGCTAATGGGCAAACTGGAATACCTGCCATGATCCACCCACTTCCCATTCTGAAGGTGGTCTAAAGTGCTCCACTTCCCATTCTGAAGGTGGTCTAAAGTGTTGAGTACACAGTCCTGTTCTGTCTTTTTCTTTACACAGTCTTTCTCCATCCATCTCATTTGAGCTCAAATGGAATGAGACTGCCAAAAAAAGAGGAGGAGGAACTGCAGGTATGTAGTTGAAATGACGCCAATAATAGATTTAGACAACCCTCTGGCAGATGCAATAGTCTATATTCCAGTTATCCTCAGAGCAAGCAGAAGGACCTTCCAGTTGTCTACCAGACAGATCTTTTCAATCCACCAACACAGTTTTACAAGATGGCAGCATCTTGAAGAATTTTGTGTCAAGAGATCTAGCTTTCAGGCACAAAATTTATTAAGTATACTTAATACTTGATTTGATTGAGTCTGCATATCTCCCCTCTAGTCGTTCTTTTAAATAATTGCTCCAACGCAATCTTTAAAATGTCCTCATTAATGTGGCCTCTGTTGCTGTCTTTTGGCCATTTCACAAACACAGTGACTTCAAAAGCAGAAGGACGAGACAAGACACTGACAGATAATCTACTGAACCAGGTAACTTACATTCTCCACCTGCAAATGGAGGTTTTTAGCCAGTACGTCCAACATGGAAGTGGCAAGCGCTTTGTATTTTTTGGACAGATCTTGCTTAACACCTTCTATGCTGACATGGAAGGGACCAATGACAATAGAACTAGGTAGAGCGTTGTCCAGGTTCTCCTTTTCAGACAAGTGCATATTTACTATACTCATCACCTCCTGGGCAGATGGACATTGCTCTTCGTAGTCTCTGTAATAAAAACACCAGCCAAAAAAAGGTAACATAGACCTTAAGACTATCTGAGCACCCAGGCTGTTCATAGGATTTCCAGACGTGTCCGCCCAAAGGATGAAGACATTAAATTAATAATGAGTATGTTTGCTTGTATTAAAACATGCATCTATTTGAATGTATACAACTTTCTGCAAGCACAGACTGAGAGGGTACCAATGCCTTCTAGACCTTACAACCAAAGATATGCCTACATAGGAAGTGAGGAGTGATTGTATCACAGTCAAGTACATGAGTGCTAGCTTTAACCGAGAATGGAAAGCTATAGTAGCAAAGACATCCCATGTAAAGTCCATCTATTTGGGTGACCAGGCTGCGCTGAAGGCTCTGCTTCAGTGTCTTCACTGCTACGGTTACCAATGCCAAGCAGAGGAAGCCAGGCTGCCTATGCCTACCTGCACTGCAGCTACACCCACGTAGTGGTGTAGACAGGCCCCCAGTTTCAGAAGATGTGTACACGAGAAGACATGGAAATAGTATGTAGCTGAGGAACATTATTGGGGAGCAAGGGAAGGGACAGACTCAAATCTACAATAGGTTTTAAAGCACAACAGGTGTGGAGTAGAATAAGAGCACAAAATATTTTAGCTGCAGAAAAGGAGTGGAAGAAAGACATGAAAGAGGTAATAAGGCAAGAGGAGGAGGAGAGCACTGGTGTAAACAGGGGAAGATCAGGAGGCACCTTGGGAGAGGGCAGGCACGTTAGTGTGTTCTGGGAAGAGACACAAATCTGTCAGATGGGATTTGTAAATTGATTAAGCTGGAATAACAAAAGAGAAAAAGGGCTTCATTCCCACTGTTTGGAGAAAACATGAGGCGTAAAAAGAAGACCATTAAAGTAACAGAGGTTAAAGGACAGCATAGGTGCAAAGAGTTTTGGCAATGAAAACAATGAGGCTGAAACAAAAGAAAACATTACTTTCTACAGAATGTTATCAGTCTGAACAGATGCTATTTGAAGGAGGTCAGAGTCAAGTACGCTAACTGGATTTTCAAACAGGATGAGTCATTTTTAGGGCCATTAATATCTCCAATTACACTTACAAACATGACAGGAATGTGACTGCTGTCAGAGGCAGGAAGAAATTCTCACTGCCACCACCAGTGTCCTCTAAAAGCATGGACCATTGCCCATGGCTGAAGGCTGCCTCTGACTGATGCCTGATCTCAGATCTGAGGCACGTCACACACATTCATGGTCTCAGAACAGGTCCTGCATTCTCACGCACATCCACACAACAGCTTCTGAAAAGGCTTGTCATTTGGGTTAGAGGTGCCTCTGTCAGAAGCCACTTACCTTAGGAAGTACTGGATGTCATTGTTATTTAGCTCTAAGAACTTCTCATATGTCTTGGCATAGGCTTGGAGAGGGATCAGTGCCTTTTGAATGGCAGAACGCATAGCCTCACGTAGTTCTTCCACTTCTGGTTCGTGCAAGCCCACTGAGTCCAGCAAGGGTGTGCCTGTGATAAGTATGTTCTCCAACACATACTGGAAGAGGAAGGAGAGAGGTCTTTCAGGACTAGCAGAGCTGACCATGCCTCCTCAGGAGAGGGGTGAGACAATCACTAGTGTCACCTTTGGGAAGTTATGCAGTCCATCCTTCCACATTGTGGCAGGAATTGTTTTATCAGTTTTACCTTGCTGCCCCCAAAGAAGGAGGACCTAGGGAGATAGGTCTTTCACAGTAACAGGCAGAAGGATGCATATGCAGAAGAGATCTGCACCAGACTGACAGCACTGGAAAAGGTGCTGTTTCTTTTATGAGTCTGCTTTTACCAGCTGCCATGCACTTAGGGCAACCAGGCTACTTAGGACATGTCTCCACAGAACCTGCAGCACCAAAGCAGAGATAGCAACCACATAAAATAGCTACAGGTTTGGGGACCTTGAAGAAATCCTGTCAGCATAGAACTGCATTAGTACAGTGCTGTGCTCAAATTAAGTAAACCAGATTCCTAACTACCTACTTCTGCAACTCTCTCCCTCAGTACAAGCTCAGGGGTGTCTATGCCAAGCTGCAATGCACTGAGAAGACTTGCACAGCTATATCACTGTTGATGCAGAAGAGTTCACCTTCTCCAGCTGTGGGACACTGTGAGTCACCAGGATTCCCTTGTCAAACAGAGAAATGAGGGACTTCTCAAAGCTCTCCACAGGGGGGCTGAAGTGAACACCACTGCTGTCTAGCACAAGGTCTATTACAAAGAGTGGATTCCTTTGAGGCCTGCAGTGGGAAGAGATAAGGAAGAACAGGGATGCTTTTTGAGACAATGGCACACAACTATATTGCGCTGGTGCTAATACTAAAATGCCTACTGGACAGGAAAGGAAAGCAGAGGAGAGGAGGACTGTCTCATGCAGAGGAAGGCATGAAACACTGTGTTCTGAATTTACCAGTAAAGACATTGAGAACTCTTGTCTATCAAAGGTGAAGCAAGTGTCAATCATGACATACCAGGATCCCCAAAAGTCATAACCTTATGTTGAGAATTGGAGCTGCTTTACAGAAAAATTGCAGATGCTTTTCAAACCAGACATTCAGCATCTCCAATATACTCTTAAAATGTACCTTCTGGAAGTTATATTCGGTATCTCCCAATCTTGTATGTTATCAGCATGGCTCAAGATCAGCTGAAGTCAGTGTCAAGACTTCCACTGATTTCAAGGTAAAAGGCCTCATGTGAGTGGCAAGTTTTTTTTCCTTTTCTTCCTGTTTTCAATTTCTAAACCTTCCTTTTTAATACCATGAAGGACATAAATCCTTAAATCAATACCCAGTGGAAGAAAATTCTAGGCACTGTGACAACCCAAATTTGGTATTCTTTAGAGATCCCAGGCCAGATCTTACTCCTGAGGTTTAATCCAAGAATGGAATTAAGCAGCCATGCCTCCTGGTATTCTACTTCCTGGCCTCCGGAAAAAAGCTAGTAGTAATTATTTGCTCCCCCGAGAATGCTGGAAGTGGCTAATCTTTAGAACAGTATGTCAAAGTAGCAGAACTTGGTTCTGACAGACTGCCTCATAACACTAACAGCAACTTGAACCCTGTACTAACAGAGCAGCCAGCTCTGCGTCATTCTTCCAGACTCAAGCAAATGTGTCAGGTGGAGGACTGGGGGGAACAGCCCAGCCTAAAGCCCCCACACAGTGCAAAGCTTGCTTGCAAGAACAGTAGTTAGAAAGACAATGGCACTACACTTTTCTGCTCTTTCCGCCCTTTTTTTTCTTTCTCTTCCTTACCTGTAGGGACTATTGATGAGGTCATCTCCCCATTCCATGTCCTCTGAGCAATTCAGGATACCATGGCAAGCATCCAGCAAAAGCTGGGTGAAGCTGATCAGTGAGTTCTGGACCAGATAGCGCACAGAGTCCTGAAGGATTAATTTGATGCGCTTCATCAGCTTATGCAGTTTGGACATCTGATAGACATCCCAGTGGCTCTGTTCCAGGTTGTACCAGTCTTTGCCTGCATCTCTCAGGTTGCTCTTTACCGCAGTCTTTAGAGTACTGATCCAAGTATCCTTGAGAAACACCTGAACCTAGGGCAAAGAAACAAAGCAAGCTGTGTAATCCTCCAAGGGCTGATGGGAAAGCAGTATGGTGAGGTTAGCTGCTAGCTGGGACTGCTGGACCTTTCTCTGCTGTGAAAGGTAACTGTGCTCTCAGAGCTGCGGCAGCTAAACAGTAGCTCTCAAATTCATGCAGACATGCGTGGCATCTGAACCTGGCCATACATCTCCTTCACTGACAAAAGACCTACAAAAAGAAAGCCTGATAATAAAAAGCAGGAGTGCTCTATTCTTTCTCTTTATACACAGTGTTTCCTTTTTGTTCTCTTTTCTATAGAGCAGTATCCCTGGAGCTGCCTGCGTCAGGGTCCCTCATAAAAAGTTGTGTAGACAGTATGATGAGCAAGTAAAGGACAGAATGTTGTCTTCTCTTGACAAGCAAGGAGAAAGAGGGGAAGAAGCCAAGGGTAGCAGCAGTCTGCAGTGTTTAAATTTATTAAAATACCACCAAGTGTCACTTTTGCTCCACAGGCAGCTGCTGTTTGTGTGTAATAAAACAACCTCAGTCACTGAGTGGATGACAGCACTGCCTAGCTGAAACAGCATGGGACTGGGAAGGACCAGCACATGCCCTCTGCCACTGATTTACTGTGTAACTCTGTGCAAGCTACTCCATGTGGCCACATCCAGCATGCAATGTACCACCCTCATTTAGAGGGCACGAAGATCTTCTGGCGAGAGTTAGCAGAGTTGCAAATTTTTTTCCTAGTCTGTCTACTGGCATTGCAAGCAGAGTAATCTAATTAAGTACATAAAGAACAGAGTGTAGAAAAGCATTGCTCCCATGAGTGCTTCAAGAGGAATCAAAGCTCTTATGCCTTGCAGCTGGAGGGATGGGGAAATAAAACCAAAAAACCTGGCAACTTTTGAGTGCAAACCAGGACTGCTATCTGCATGGAGACCAGGAGGAGGAAAGAGGGACTGTAGCCCTGTGTGGCCACTTGTTCAACACATGTCTAACAGCATGCTCAGCATTAGCTGATGCTAGCTAGGGGGCTATGGCTTTTTCAACCCATTCTCCCCGCATCCCAATAAATTTGACGCACACATGCAAATTCCTCTCTGCCCCACCGACAATTCTCCTTTGAAAGCTCATCTGTTTCCAGGGAATCAATCTGCAGCTGCTGCGTCTGTCTAATACACGCTGACAGCCCTGCTGGCTGCTCCATGTGTTCACCCCCCCATGCTTCCTCCGCTCACCTGAGTGAAGGTCTGGGTCTGGATCTGTTCAAACTCCTCCAAGCAGACATGCTTGGCTAAGGTTGAGTTAAACAGAGACATGGTAGCTGCCTTGTTGCACTCATCTTGCACCTGTGTAAGGAGAAGGATGACTTGTGGCCTGGTCAGGAGTGAGACAAAGTTGAAATCTGCTTGTCGTTCATCAAAAGGATAGTCTGGGATCCAGATGAGTCCTGGCACCGAAAAAAAGAACATGTTATTGCCTGCAACGGCCATCCCAGCTTCTGTTTTAGAGGAAGAGTACAGCTCCCTTTGGGACAGCACTTGTGAAAAGGGGTCTCCTCTGATGCATAGGCCTTATCATGTAGCAGTTTCAGCAGATGGCTGGATGAAAAGAGAGTCTCTGCTCTGCAGCAGAGACTTTCTGCAGCCTCCCATTAGGGGTTCAGGGATTGTCTTGGTGCGTGACCTTCCTGAGGCTTTGGCTCATGAAGTTTCCATGAGAAAGAACATTGGACTTGAAGAATCTTCGCACTGAGGCTTCAAGGCACAGCTGAGTCATCTCATCTGTGAGAGGCCACTTGTGAACCACCTCAAGGCGTTCCAATCTTTGGAAGATTGAAGCGCACACAATATGCCCCACCTTGAAAATGTGGTCTTTTTCTCCAGTTTGGGACTCTAAAAGAGCCTCAGCCCTCTTCCACACCTGAGGTATGCCACAGCTGAGCACAGCAAATGGAAGGCGGCCAGCCCCAGCACAGTGCAGCGCGGAAGGCAGTTAAGCTAATTACACTGCCTTGCATTTGGTGCCATTAAGGGTACACTTGCAGAGTTACTGCAGCTTAGCTGATGGATGGTAATGTGTTATACTGAGGTAACATGCACATGCAAATATACCCTAAAAAAGAGCAGACATACTCAAAAGTCTCATATAATCTCCTGCTGCTGTCCCTTATGAGCCCTAATCATTAACATGAACCTGAGAGTTTCTACAACAAAGCATAAATCCTATCAAAGACAAGAGGTCCTATAACCATGCTGAGTTCAAACTGCTTCACTGTGTCCCATACCTTTCTCTGGTACTTTCTTCTCCTCTTTGTCTGGCAGGGTGACATAAAAAAACATCTGAGGTTTGGAAGTGACGACTCTGTCAAAGCTGATCCTATTCATGGTGCGTTCATAGTCTAATCTCACTTCTTTCTCCAGGCAGCACATATGGTCTAACACCCTGTTACAAGACATGGAAACAATGATAGATAACCCATGGTGTTTGAGCAGAAGTATGTCTGTAGCTTTACTGCAAAACCCACCCTTCACTCACTCCCTCCTGGATTTGCTAACCCAGAAGTTCACCTACTACTGGACGCATGAGGAGAGCTGGGCAGACAATGAAGCAG
This sequence comes from Balaeniceps rex, assembly GCA_013401315.1. NCBI lineage: Eukaryota > Metazoa > Chordata > Aves > Pelecaniformes > Balaenicipitidae > Balaeniceps > Balaeniceps rex. The sequence goes on along the minus strand of VYZW01037555.1, from coordinate 50,722 downwards.
CCAGCAGAGCTATCAACTGGACAACTGGGGACCTGGGACTAGGACTGCAGCGTTCTCAAGTGTCTTTTTGGATCAAAGCAAAATCTCCACTGGGGGTGTGCAGGGGGAGAAGCATTACAGAGGGGAGGGGGAAAAAACAAGAACTGAGGAAGCTAGCTGGCAGTTCTGGAAAAGTTGGGCTATCCGAGCTGCCCTCCCAACTGCCTCCTGCTGAACACCTCTTGAAATCAATCTCCTCAGCCAAAACATGTGTATAAGTGCTGAAACCCTGCTCTGTTTGCCCTAGAAAATCATCATCTTTCATCTCAAGCAGGCAGAGTACTTTTCTTTATACCTATATTTCTGCTCACAAACAGAGACTAATTACTCTCCTACTCTGTAGTTTAGGCTGGCAGACCATGCAGCCCTTCACACCTTCCTGTCTCTGAGCAGGGCAATCAGTCATGGCTGATTCCCAGTGACACCACCAACGGCTCATGATTCATCAGCCCAGGGACTCTTAAAATGCCTTCCTGATATGAACTGCATCTCAAAGAGACACTCTATTATATCCAGGTGGAGATCTGTTCTGTTTGCTTCATGCTGTGCAGATCTTCTTTTGATTTTAGCAGCTGCTAACAAGTAGAAGAGTCACCAGCAGACAACAGCAAACTCTCTGGAGAGAGCTGGTAGTCTGCAGATCAATTTGGCAATGACTGATCTGTTCCCTGAAAGCACAGGGAGACAACACGGTCAACCATGTCATTTCTTTCTAACCTTCCTGCTGTTGAAGGCCACTTAACTGCAGGTATAAGCATGGCTCAGTGGATCTGCATATGAAGTACATCTACTTCATCTCGGAACACTGACAGATCATCCATCCTATACATGTGTCCCTGGGGCTCCTGTCCTACCTACTTCTGATGACACTGGGCAAGAGGGTGGTGTGCATGTGCACAGGCTGGAAGGCAGATGAGATCCACGGTCTACAAGTTGAATGCTCAAGATCTGCCTCCATTGCCACTTGTTTTGTAGACCTATGAAGTCCTACAGTGTTAATGGACTGAAGGCTGAGACCCCAGACATGTACTCGATGCTTTACCTCTTCTCTTTCTTCAGTTTGGGAGTATGCATAGCCAACAGCTTCATTCTCTGCAGGCTCTTCTCGCTGATGCTATTTAGTCCATCTGTGGGCATGCAGTCCACATACAGGTGATACAGTAGCAGTGCCTGCGTCTTCTTACGCAAGCTGTTGGCAGAAACTACCCGCTGTGCAAACACCTGGGGATCTTCGGCCAGAAACAGTAGGCAAACTCGTGGCACCCAGTACTGACATGACAACAATAGGGCTCTTCCTGGGAAATGAAACTAAAGCTTAGAAAAGTCTACAGGGAAAACAAAATTCAGAACAGCTTGCAATGCTGACAGCAGCTTTTTGATGGACAATATAATTGGGCTGGCTTACTGGAGATCAAAATGAGGGACCACAGCAAGGGACAAGGAGCATGGAATTAGCAGCATCTCCAAACCTTTCAAAAGGGGGTACTTCATCTTAATCTGTTCACATTCCCCTTCAAAATGGCATTGGCCCAGAAAGACAATCATTTAACTTTTCTTGAAGGCAGGAAAGATGGGAGACAGTATCTCCAAAGGGAAGGCCTCAAATAGGTTGTCAAATTCAGGTGTGGAGTTCTCTCCCCCGGAGGTTTTTCAGGACAGGTGAAAAAGACATGTGTCAAGAGTGGTAACAGGGAGAGGAATTAGATTACTTTTTGACATCCTTCCCATCTCTACCTAGGACCAGCATGGGTAATGGGCTGGCTCTCAGACTATATGCCAGGTCCCAAAAGGCCTTACTTGAAACACACCTTGTGGAGTTATTCCTCCATTGACGATGGGTCTCCCTTCTTCATCTCGCACTAGCCCATTCTTATCTGTTTTATGGACCAGGTAGAGCTCTGTCTCCTTGTCATAATCCAGAACACCAACATCAATCCACTTGTAGATTAACTTCTGACTTTTGGGGTCCTCTGAGAGAAACAAGGATTAAAACAGGGTTAGTCCATTCTCCCGGAAGCTACAGCAAATGGACTTCCCTGATCAGAGTGGTGATGCTACAGTCAAATCCATTTACTAGTTTGAATCTCGGTCAATCTCACGTAATTTCTGCTGTGATCAACTAAATAATGAACTCAGGTCTTACAGCTTAGCATTTCCAACTGTTTGCACACACCAGAGCCCTCCATTTTCTTCCTCTTACCTCTGTAGGTTCCCTGTGGACCATGCTCCCACCTGCTTCAGGCACTCCCACTCGCTCTTTGCAGCCATAGTCTCATATCTGGGTCCTGTATGCCCCTACATCCTCTCTTTCAGCCCATACCTGGGTATCCCTCTGCTTCCCAATTCCTTCACCCCTTGATCCAGGACCCTTCATTACCCACATGGGCTCTGTGGGGATCCCATTCTCCTTTCCCCATGTGAGGCTCTAGCTGTGTGTTGCCCTCCACATGAGTCCTCATTCCTGTAACTGGGAGTGGGCATAAAACCCTGTGCCTTCTCCCCCAGTCTATTATTTCTCTGGGTCATTCCCAGGGTGTCTAACTCTTAAATGTTTGGATCCTCTTAAATGCTGGGAAGTGCTATCCGGACAGATATATATTTATATTGCTATCAATATAGATACAGGTTAGGACAGCATTACACTGAAGTTGAGAACGGATGCTGTTAACCGTGGGTCTGAGCTATAGGAATTTGCAACAGTGCTGGCACTATATGAATGCCAGTGGTCTCATCTCCCCCAGGGCCTAAAGGATCTGACTACTTGTGTGCAGAACACTCCATTCAACCTGGGGAGTGATCAGGTGTCGTGTTCCCCGAGCCAGCTGCAAGCAGAACTCAGCCATAATATGCTGGCTGCCCAAGGATCCACACAGCTTACCTTTTATGCTTAGGTTCTGCAGACAGCCAAGCCTCTGGAGGTTGCCCCAGAGCTGCAGTCAGTACACATGCCAGTTCCTATGCTTTAAAGCTAGTGCAGATGTGTTGATATGAGCTGCAGCCACAACTGGACACCAGTACAGCTATACCTAGTGATGCCTTCTCATTGGGAAGGCTCTGAGTGACAGGAAAACAACAGGCATTCACGTCACTTAATTTGCCCCAGATTTACTACTTGGATTTTCACTGCAGTCTGAAGTTGACTTCTGATCCTGCACTTGCAGTGAAATCCAGGCAGACCATACTGTGTTCAAGCTAACTAACTAACTTCATGATGATACCTACATATCAATAAAGTGAAATTTTGACTGTACTGACTTCCAGGCACAGAAAGGAGGGCAAAAGGCAGAGGCTACTTCTAAAAAAGTGGAAACAGTCAGTCCAGGGCAGGACTGACAGTTGTTGAGATCCCTGGTCTCTTGCTCTGTCTGCCTGAGCCTGGTCAGAATGAGTTATTATTGCTTTTCTCCTATTCAGAGCTGCATTTGTCAGAATCTACATGCTCCCTTCTGCTGAATGGGCCTGTAATTGTTAGCGTTGCCTCGCTTGAGCAGTTACTCATTCAAGCTTTACCGTGTCCCAGTACATCATCTGTAGGTAAAAGTGCTTTTCCAGGCACTGGCTTTCTAACGTGAGATCCTGGCTCCAGTCCTAGCGAGATCCACTCTTCTGGAGTTCGACAGTCATACTCGTCATTGTCAAATACCTAAAAAGCCAGGACATGAGTGAAATGAAGTCTTACTTCAGAGAAAAGAAAACACCTGATACAAAATTTCATGCGAGGAAAATTAATATGCAGTTCCTAAATGGGCTACAAAAAGAGAAAACAATCCACATGTAAAAGCTGTGCTGATCTTTGATCAACACTCTTCTCCCAAACAGCAATATCTGTACCTCTAGCCCTTTCCTAGGGAGCAGAGACACCACCTGGAGAGGCCTCACGCAGTAATACTGCTGACAACTGCATCCGGAAGGAAACATGAGACAACACCTTTTCTTTGGACACACAAATGACAGTGAGGAGCACTCTCAAGGACTATTAGTTCTGACAGAAGTTGTGTGCACCCTGCAGAAGATGCTAAGCATCTTGTAGAGATCCTTCAGGGCCCAAACCTGCTCTAAAGCATTTCCTTGTTTTACCGCTGCTTGTATCAATGATGGCTAAGTGTCCTGCAATTCTCAGAAACATCCTGTGGTATAAGCAATGAGATAGATCACAAGTGCCAAACACGCTCTCTTACCTTCAATGGGAGGTAGATGGGAAAGACAGGATCTTTCTTCTCCTCAATAGCTGGCATATTGTCAGGATTGTGGTGCCTTGGCATTAGCTGATTGGAGTCTATCCCCTTGCTGGCTAAGAGCTGAGCAATGTCAAAGGTGAGATATAGCCGTCTTCTCCTGTTTTGAATCAGAGGGGGAAATAACCACTTGATGCGCCTAGAAGGGCTCCCATGCCTGTAACTCCACTTTTTGATTGTGCACCCCTACCAGTCAAAAAGTTTTTGAGCACACACCACATACATGTGTATTTCTTCACCTATAGAACAGAGTAGTTCAGTTGGAAGAGACCTACAGTGATCATCTAGTCCAATTTATAAATTATATACATGTACTACTATACTAATATATTATGTACTTTATAGAGCATACACAAAAATAGAAATTAAAAAAGGATGAGAAAAAGATGAAATAAACACTATTTAAAAAAATATATTCTTCCCGCATCCCAGTGAATTGTCTTGCGCACTCCCTGCGATGTGCACACCTCACTTCGGAGACCACTGCCTTACAGGAGAGTATTTTCCTAAAGATTTTTGACATGTCATGTCTTGAAAGCAAAAATCAACACCCTAATCTTCTGTGCCCATTCCGTAATGATGTCTCTAGCCACTTTCTGGTTACTTACCTCTCTACCTCAATCCTCCGAGGGCATTGCCCTGGAAGCCCTTGGAAGGCAATCTGTACTTTGGGCTTAAATGATTGTACTGGGAAATATGACTTGACGAGGTTCTCAGTGGTTGGTCCAATCATTTGCTTATCCAGGACACTTCTAAAGTCCTCAGGCATCTTGAAGGTTGTGACTAAGAGACAAAGAGAAACACACATGTCTGAAACCACCAGACATCACTCTGCTTTGCATTCACACGCACAGGAGGACTGTGCTGTCTCCTGGGTTGTCTGCAGAAGTTACTTCACTAGATTTGTGAGAGAAATCAAGCAGACATCAAATGTGAAACAGAAAGGAAGACCTTTTTTCTTGCTGCAATATGTCATTATGGTTTTCCAGTATCAAAATGATGGCATAGAAGAAGCTTCCACTGAAAATTACTGTCATGCACCTTATCAGGAGGTAGGGCACTGACCTGGCTCTAAGGAGCTCTGTTCTGTTCCCAGCTTTGCTACAGACTGATCATGGGCAAGTTACTGTCTCTAGTGTGTGGCTTCCCTCATTCTCAGAAAGGGGTGGGACTCCCCTGCCTCCCTGGGGTGCCCTGAGACCAAGAGTCAGTCGTAGCTGGGAGGAACTCAAGATGGCAATAAAGGGCTTATGAATATTGCAGGAGAGAACAAGCTGCTCAGGTCATCTTTATGTGCTGAAGTCCCTGTTCACACCTTACTTCGGACAAACCTCTCCTCAGTTTTTGCTCAAGCAAACCTCCCACTCACATCAGCAGTGGTGTGAGAAAAGGTTGAGTTAAACAGCTAACAATCTCACAACTTGGCCAAGTGTTTTCAACAGAAATTTGGACTAATCAAAAAGTACACATTTCCAAGAACTGGCTGAAATTAAACCATGTCATTTACCCCATAAAAAACCTAAACTGTTTATGTTGCTGAACAAGCTGCAAATAATAGAACAGCGGCAAACTGGGAATTTGAAGCTTAACCTAAATTAAGTAATTGCATGCAAGCTTTAAAAAGCACTATTCCCTAGACAGAGCTAAGCATTGAGCTTAAAAATAGATTTTAGTGAAGTGAGAGCTTTTCATTTGATGAACTTTCACACTTTACCAAGGAGAAACTTAAGGTTCTAGTTTGTAAGCGGGTATTTTGGACGTCAAGCTTTGGAGCCAATCCTTTACCCTGCTCTGTGTGCTTCTGCTTGCACCATGGATGCGACCCCTTGATTTCAAAGCAATTGTGCAGAGCAGCCAATAATGCTGAAAGCAGACATGTTTCAGGATGATCAGGTACAGGAAGGGTCCTTTAAGAGGTCATTCCATTGCCCTTCTTAAATGGCCCCTGACACAACCCCCATAGCTATACATTGTCTGGTTAGGGATGAAAGGAAATAGCCACTGAACTGGCTCCTCTCTCTCTACTCCCCTCTCTTAGGAAGGACTCCTAGCCTGGAATAAGTATGATCCTAAACATTTCCATTGTCCATACCAACATGCATGCTTACAATAATTTCAAGGAATCCCTAAAATGCAGAGGGTTTACTACAGCTCCTTTAGCCTCATGCATATCTCTTGCTTGGGGTCTTTACAGAATGGCCCTGATTTATATTTGTTGTCAGGGAGCACAGCTGTTCCAATTTTGTCACTTCATTGTTGCAAAATCCATGGCACCATCCATTATGGCACTTTGTGCACTATCAACTATTTATGTCAATACTTAGCGTTTCATTTGCATTTACATTTCCAGCTTGATAGCTTCTTCCCCCTCGAAGAAGCAGCAGATCATAAATAGAGATCTGTCTCCACTTGTTAGGGATGAGTCTAGCTTGTCAAGATTCACTTGAGGATGCAGTCATTTGTCCTCACTCATGAAAATAAATGTCACTTCTAAGCACAGGAAGGTGGTAAATATAGTTACCATCTTTCTCTAAGACTAAAATCCTCTCACATGCACACTTTCTCCCCACCCGCTGCCAGCCTATGATCCATATCTCTAAGAGTGCTCTAGGGGCCAGAAGAGTGCTGGCAAACCTTTCTGCCATGCCCTGTTCCTATATTTGAGCATCCATGATACAACAAGCTCTTGTAAGCAGGTGGGACCAGCAGCTCTGTATACACAAAGACCCCTTGATTCTAGGGAGGACAAGCCGCTCTGGGGCACAGCTGGATCCAGAATGAATAAATGAGAGAGGACCATGATTTTGGCTATGGGTACCTAGATCTTGAATACAGCTCTCACGGGCAGGTCCCATTTTCACAGGAAAGGGGCATTGCTGGCTCCACATGCAATGATAACACATGCAAATTCAGTGCTCTCCTGGCATATGGCCCGTGGGACCAAACTCCCACAGGCAGCAATGCAGTCTACCCTGAACCCTGGGGGGATATATCCAGGAGAAAAGGGAGCATGGTTTTACCACCCAGTCAGATCACTTTGCCCCACCTCTCAATGAAATTAACTTTTCACGGGACATTCAAGCAGCTCAGCACCATTCCTGGCACTGAGAGGAGAATTGAAGCAGAGCACTAACCTAGAGTCATCAGCCTAGTTCCCAGCATGCTCACTATAAGCAACCATAAGAGTTATGGCCCCATTTCCTGCCACGTCATGTTTACCCTCAGTATATTTACCTTTAGGCGTGTGCTGCTCGAGGTCTGCCTGTCTTAGCAAAGCGTGGTACATATGGGGGCCAGCACAAACATCCTGAAATGCAGCATGTGAGGAAAGTGTCAGAGATGACAAAGCACAGTTGTAGCACAGTGGCAGGGTGGGTTACAGAGGTCCAGAGAGAAAGTGAGATTGTAAGACTGACTTTACCAGAGCTTTAGGGACAATTGAGACTGTGAGTAATGGTCAGAAAAGGCTCAAAGAGGCACAAATACCTGGAAACTTCAGCCCAATGCACAGAGAGGCAGGGGATTTGTCAGCAGAGTGCAGCCCGATGTCAGCTCAAAATGTGGATTGGGGGCTGATGAGGTAGGCAGTCATTAAGGTTTTACTTTCAAATATCATCTGCAGTTACAACCATATGCCTGCCCTGCCATGCTGGCATCCTAAACCCTGGCAACATCGTTATGACAGTGATAGCACTGGCCATTGAGGAAGGCAGCACAACTACAATCAGGAAGAGCCTTATGGCTTCACTTTGTAAGGGCCTCTGATCAAAATGAAGGGCTAGGACCTGGGGTGAAAGCTGTATCTCTCCATACCAGATATACTATAGGTCTTTCCATTTTAGAAGGACAGTGGTAGAAAAAGAACTGCTCTTTGCACTTACCCCTGAGATGCTGGAGGTTCCTGGGGTGAGGACATCAGCATAAAACGTCTTTTGTCTAAAGGCCGAATATTTTTTTGGTCCCTGGTTGCAGCTATCGGGAAGCAACAAACTCGTTCCTGGACTGCAGTCCCAGCATGAAGCCTCGTTGCCAGTACTGTGAGGGCTGGGGCTCCTACCCAGAGAATTCGTCAAATCCTTCTTTGCTTTATCCATCTTCTTAAGAGACCAATGCTGTGATGCAACCCTGAGCTTGCTAGAGTGGAAAGACATTGAGCCTGTTAAACACTCGATCTCTGGCGCTCCTCCACACCCTCCCACCGTGCCGGATATCGTTGGCTCACTAAGAAGACGAGTGGGTAACAAGGTAGGTTTGACCCCCTGCTTCGGTACCAAGCGCTGCCTTTGTGACCTGGGGGCCACTGGGCTCACGTGGCTGACTTGATGGCTCACTAACCGCGGGGAAAGAGAGTGCTTTATTATTCCAAATGGGTTTTGGAGGGGGAAACTCAGCAGTATACGCATGAAAAGCTGCTTTCCTGAAGCAGCAGGGGCTTCCCGGATCTGTGGCAGCATTCAAAAGGCTGTCAGGAGAATCTGAGTAAACTGGGACTACAACAGAAGTGCTACTTTTGCTGTACCCAAATCCTTTAAAAACCTTGTCACACTTGACTCCAGTGGGAGTAGGCTACAGGCTAGATACCAACACAGCTCCTCCCAGATGTAAAGTCTAACTCTTTCATTTAAATAATTCAGGAGAGATGTTTAAGCATCGCCTAACGAATATTAAAATATAGCCCGAAGCTCCCCTCTCTCTCCTCCTGCAGGGATATTTTTGCTGGTGATCTCAGCTCACAAGTAATTTCTACTCTTCTACCTTGGGAGATGCAAGTCCAGGCAAATATCACAGCTGTATGGCTTTATTTTATAAAAACCTTTGCGCACTGAGAGATACTAACTAAGAGCAACCCTCAGACTTCTGGCACGATGATAATGCAACCCTTGATTTTAGGCTTGTCTAAACACAGAGATGACTACTGTAACTAATTAGTACAGCTAAAGTGACACAAGCCCCTCCAGCCTACACACACATGCGCCGATGTAATGATGTACGCATACCCACATAGCTTATTCCTATAAATTGTGAGTCAAAGCTCTCCGTGGTGTTTCTCAAGGCTACTTCGAGTGCAATATGGCTTATTCATCAATTCCTACTCAGGGCTAGACCCAGAGTCCTCATCCAGCCCTACCTGACTAACGGTTTGTGTCCTGCCAGGGACCCACACGTCTGCCTTGCTTACTTCCGGAGGCCAAGCCTCTGGAACAGGCTGCTGTGTAAGAGTCTTCCAGCTTGCCATAGCTAAGCGTTAGAAAGACCTTGCCTGGTCTTGTAGGCCACAGCTGGTATAGTACCTGTCTGGAGTCTCATCCTGTCGTGGAGACGACAACGCAGTGTCCCTTCCTGCCATGCCCTCTCTGCTCTGCTCTTGAATGGAGTAAAAACTCTGCCCGTCCTATACTCTTGATAAGAGAAGGCAATTTTTTCTAAATTTCACCTTGCTGTCTGTCTGCAAGAATGAGTCGGGTACACACAGCAGGGAAAGTATTACATGCATGCTGGAGATAAGAGGGAGTAACTGTGCTGGTTTATTACTGCAGGTTCAGGCCAGTGCACAATTTTGAGAGGTTGATTCAAAAAAGAAATCAGGTAATAAATCAAGGTTACCATGATGCGAATCCTTTAAGTGAAATGGAGTAAACTAACAGATTGGAGAGACTTGGGAGATGGGATCAATAATACCCCCTCCGCTCCTTCAAGCTAGAAAATCTCAAATCTTTCCCCTCTCAGCTTCTCTTTGGCATGGCAGCTGGAACCTCATACCCTGAAGAATGAATTTTCCATGGAGGATTTTGTTTTTATTAGCTATTTTATGCTCTGGCCATATCTATTTTAGCAGCCCAGCAGGATTGATTGGTATCAGCCAAGATCCAAGGATTCCTGATGAATCACTGCTGGACTCTTTTGTGCCTGCTGCACTGGCACAGAGAACAGCAGCAAGGCGGAACAACCCTGTGGTGGCTCTCCTGATATGTCACCTGAGCATCCTCTTCCTGGGCGCAGGGGTGGAGGTGGTGACGTGACTTGCTGTACTTTTACCTCTTAGGACCAGAATCCTAAATCCGTCCAATTCAAAAAAGCTACCTCCAGGATGCAAGGTTCATATGAACCTTTAGCAGGGTGAACAATTGAGCCCACTCCCAATTTAGCAGGACTGGCAATCACTGCCTAGAACCAAAATAATGTGGCTGCCACCAATGACGGCTGACTTCCTGTGACGGGGGGAAGTGTGTACCAAGCCTGCCCACAGCAGGCCTAATTCTTCACTGCTTTGCTCCCTGTGTGCTCACTCACACCTCTGTAAAGTCCTTCCTGAGTACTTATTTCAAAATAAAACAAACCTCTACTCAGTGTCCAGCTCAAAAACATCCATCACGCTCTCACAGCCGCACAGAGGGGGAATCTGGTGTCTGTAACTGCAAAAACCCCTGACACACACCACCCAAAATAAAGAACAAAACCAGGCCTCCAAAGTTTTCCTGGCAATTCCCCAGACAGATGAGTAAACCAGCTTGCCTGAGCATGCTAAAGCTGATACAGAGATGGGAGAACTGCTAAGCACAAAGGGAATCCTACTCTCTTGCCACCCCAGCTGCTGGGATGTGGCCAGGGTTTCCAGCAAGGAGGTTTCCCACAGCATGGTGGGGAGCCCGCTCTGGTGCCAGCCTCCAGCTAGAAGGTGGTTTGGTGCTCCCATCCAGCTCTCAGGAATGGTCTCCAGGTTGGTTTAAAAGACGAGAAGAGAGATCCTCTCTCTTTCATTCAGCCTAGCTGCTGAACCAAGGGGTTTATTGCAGAGCAGTTCACTCTTCCCCAGCCTCCAATTCTGCCAATGGCACCTTCCACCCTCCCACTCCCCCAAAAATGACAAGCAGCACGCAGACTCCAGGGCTGTCCTCCCCACCCTCCATCCAAGGGTGACCCTGGACCCTCATCCCTGGGTAGCAGAGCTTGGTGTGGATTGCTGAGGCTGTCACTGCTCAGGGAAAGGAACACCTTCCATCTTGCAGTGAGCACGCAACGGCAGCCCAAGCTTTCAGGCAGCTCTGCTAGAGCAACTGCCAATGGTGTGAAATAGCTTGTGCTCGAAGATTTCTTAGTTGCCCGAGGAATCCTGAAGAAAAGCAGTGAAACTGCCCAGAGCCCTGTTAGTGTCACACTCTGGCTGCTGCGGCTGTGGGCAGGCCAGCTGCATGCCATGTTTGCAGCCTTCAATCCCTTCCTACTCGGAACACTTTCCTCAGGGCTGGAGCTCCCCTTCAGCAAAGAGAGGTTCGAAGGCAGGGGGGGAAAGGAGTTCAGCTCATCGCAAGCAGACGAGATGTCTTCCAGAAAGAAGATCCTCTGCCCACCTCAATAACCCTTCACTCCCCACTGCCCCTGCACATCTGGGAGCATCTCCCCGCTCTTCAACGGCAAACATCTGGCTGGCACCAAGCCATCCCAGCTTTAGCTATAATAAGCTTTGAAAATCTTTTCACGACTGCTGAAACGCCTATCTTTCCAGCAGTTCAGTCATGCTCTCTCACACCTGAAAAGCATGTTTCCTAGATATACCAGGTACGTTGTACTATGCTAAATTGAACTATTCAAAATGAGAGCATATTCTAATGGCACTGCTGACACAACATTAGCTACAGCGTCTGTGTGTCATCATGGCAAAACTATAATTACAATTTCTCGGTAAAACCAGGCTTTACATATCCAAGAAGTCAAACTCCCACGTGTCTTGCTCAATGTCTGGTATGAGCTTTTTGATCTGCTGCCTCTTACTTCAATTCTTTGATCCAAAGCTTTGACAAAATGGACTCTTTTCTTTCAAATAAGGCTCAAAATGGCTAAAAATTGCAACAGAAAACGAGAACAGTACTTGAAAAATAATCTAGCCTCTAAGCAAAACCGCAGATTGAAATCTAGTAGTCATTTATCTGAAATCTATTTATCTGTGGATAGCCAAAATCCCAACTACTGCACCACCCAGACACTAACATGTGGAAATTCCTTCTTCCTATAATTTAAGCCATCTAATATAAGCTCAGACAAGGGATGCGCTCTCAACAAACTGCCTTAAACATTATCCTCTACTTCAAATCTCTTCTACTTTAAAAAGGGAGTTGAAAGTAATTTCAAGTTTTATAGCAGCCCATTCCCTCCAACAATTTGCGTGGTTTAAAATTGATTTTCCTCTGGGTTTTAAAATGCATTCCTTTCTCCATGGGAAAGCACCACGCAACCACCACTAGAACCTGAGGATGCAGGGGAGAACAGCAAGACTGATGGCGAACAGCGTTCCTCATTACACAGAGTGCCTTAACGGCAAACTTACAGCACACGTTTTGAGGTTACAGCCATAGCAGGTGTTAAAAGACACCACACAAAGTATTTAGACCGTGACTCCAACAATGTTTGTTTCATTTATGAAGCACAACAGCCTCTGTTGCTACCGGGGTGCAGGAGAAGCAACCCAAGGGCAGTAACTAATTGTGCTAATTGTGGAGATGGGACAGAGCGAGGTATCGCGAGGGAAGGGGGAGCAGCTCCCCGCACGCCCTGCTTTCCACCGGCAGCGGGGGCACACCCCACTTCCGATGGTCTGAGGAATCCAAACCCTGCCCGGCATTTCCAGCGTCTTGAAAAACACGAGGGGGACTCCCTCAACACCCACACCTGCGTGTCCGTCGATCCATCCGCCTGTGCAGCTGTCCACCTTCCACTCGCCCATCCACCCCCTGGCCCGCCACCGTCCTGCCCGTCCAAGCCTCCTTCCCTCTGCCCCCGCTAGGCCCAGCCCGGCGGGACCCCGTTCCCCCCTCCAAGCCCCTCCTTAGACCCCGANGGAGGGGGCGGCTTCCCCCCCGCCGGCGGTTGGGCTGGTCCGGGGGAGGTACCGGGCAGCGCGGGCCGGGCAGCGGCGCCTCCCGGGCGGGGGGCGTGGTCTCCTTGGGGGGCGGGGCTTCGCCACCCGGCTGCCGCCACCGTGGGGCCGCCGTAGAGTCCCCACTGCCACCGCAGAGCCGGCACCGCAGGGCTTCCACTGCCATCTCAGAGCTGCCACCACAGGGACACCACAAAGCCTCCACTGCCACCTCAGAGCCACCACCACTGAGCCACCACAGGGCCCCCACTGCTACCTCAGAGCCACCACAGAGTCCTCACCGAGCCACCACCATCACCCCAGGGTCACCACGGACCTGCCATAGGACAGCCACAGAGACACCACTGCCATAGAGCCACCACAGAACCGCCACCAGAGGCTACTGCTGCAGAGCCACTGCCACCAAGCCACTGCCACCACAGAGCCACCATCGGTCTTTGCCTTCCAGGGCTGCAGGCCCCAGTGTGCAGGTGCTTGGCCGTCCCACCAAGGAGCTGGCCTCCACCGACAAATGCCTCTGGGGACAGCCCCCAGTCCCCACACAAGGGAGGCAAAGGGCTGGGTGCCTGCTGGTCCAGTGCCACCTTCCATGCCAGCTGGCCACCAACCCCACCAGCAGCCATCCAGAAAGATCCAGCAGATCCCTCCTTCATTCATCGCAGCCCCAAAACCATTGTAGGTGAGCAGGTTGCGGATTGTAGAGCTGCACGATGGCTTGTCTGTGGCCAAGCTTATGTACCTATGGACGTCTTGAGTGGTCACGTCTAGGGGGTCATGTCAGGTGGGGACAGGTGACTACCACCATGTGCTATGACCCTGGAGAACACGTCATGCCCTACAGAGGGAAAGGTGGCACTGGGTCCTGCTGGGAGGATCCTGTCAAGCTGCTCCCTCAGGGAGGGGATGGTGGGGAAGGGACAAGCAGTGCCAGCCTCGCGGGGGAGTGAGGAAGAACAGGTTTGGATTATTTTGGGGGAGAGGGAGGAGGTGGAAGAAGCACAGAGGAAAGGATTTAAAGAAATAAAAAAGCTGTAAGATATCTAGTGTGAGGGAGGGCAAAGGACAGAGGAGGAGGAGGAAAGGATGAAGCAGGAGACCAGAGTGGAGGCTCCTGCAGGAGGGGAGCCGTGGGCAGGTGGATGGGCAGGGGCTGCTTCGTAGCCCCCTTCTGCCAGCCCAGTCCAGGCAGGCAGAGAGCTGAGAGCAAGTCCTGCTGCTGCACAGCTCTGCGCCCGGAAGAGGTACAAGTCCTAGAAAGCAGGACCGGAGGAGCAGAGCTCTGCAGGGCTTCCTGAGGACAAAACACCTGGCAGGCTAGCCAGAGGGATGCCTGCGTGGCCTTGCCTGGGGGCAGAGGGTCAGGCAGGGTGGCACCAGGGTGGGGGGGCATGCCACGGGGAGGCAGCAGAGCCCAGGCGATGAGCACCGGCTCCTCTCCCTGCCTGGGCACCCGCCCTGGCACCATCTCCAGCAGCCAGGTTGGCGCTGGGTGCGAAGGGACAGGGAGTCAAGGGTGGAAGAGGCACTTGTGCCATCTGAAAATGTGCAAGCAAAGGGATGTGAGATTTGGGCAGAGAGAGGTGGAGGCCACGGCAGGCAGAGCCTCAGGGAAGAAACACGAGCTGCTTCAGATAAGCAAGCTCCCTCCCGGCAATGCTCAGCTCTGGCCAAGGCGTTCTCTGGATCAGCCCCACGCAGCAGGGAGGTCTCTGTGCAGATTCGCACCCCATGCTGGACTGCCCCTGGCCCTGCTCAAAGCAGTGGCTGCTGGAGAAACTCACAGGTGTAGGTTCTCTGTCTTACTGCCGGCCTCGTCCCTTTACTTAAGAAAGGAGTGCATGCTGGCTTGCCTCGATTAGGTTTGATATAATTACAGCTCTTGCTGGAGTTCCCTGGAGTCGCATCCCAGATGGTTCCTCTGGCTGGGAGGAAGTGACAGTGGAGCCCCTTTACCTGTTGATGGGAAACGAACCCATCCGTTCCGCGCTGGCTTCGTCTCCCCTGCAGCGGGTTGGGATTCACAGCAGGTCTTTGCTGTCCCTGCAGTTAGCCGTGCTTCATTTTTGACTGGGCTTTCGAAGTTTGACACAAAATGCTTCAGCAAGTCAGGAGATGAAAGCCGAGCTGTTTTGACTGGCTAGGCCTTCACAAACCCACCAGGCCAGAACAGAAAGCAGACAGGTCTGTGAGCCGCCCCGCTCTCCTCTCCAACCATGTGCTGCCATGACTGATTCATTTCCTGACCTGCCTTCAAAAGGGCCTTCTGGTTCCCCAGAGACTTGCTCCCAGGGGTTGCAGCAGGGTGCACCGACACCATGTTCTGCTTCCACGGGTGCTCCTTTAGCCCAGGATGGCCAGACTGGGGAGCGTGAGACCTAATCACTTGCAAAAGGCAGGTTCAAAATGGCGGCGGCAGAGTTGGCCCAGCTGAGCATCTCTGTGCTTTCTCCTTCTCGTATCAGTCTGGGCTGAGATGCTGTCCCCAGCTGGGCTGGCACAAAAGGTTTAGTGCTGTCTGTCTTTCAACAGTTCTTCTACCTGCTCCTTTTCTGCCCTGGGCTCTTTTGAGGCCACAGATCCGCCTGTACTTACAGGTGGTGCTGAGTTCCCAAGAAAACTGTTCTTCAGGAAGAGGTTCCTGAGTCCCTGCTGAAACAGGCTCATCCGTGACTTACCCAGGATTTTCCCTACTGCAAGGCTGTTTTGGGAGAAGGAAAACACTGCTCTCCCCATCCAACCAGCCAGACTACTGGCATGGTAAAAGCATGAGCAAGGGTTAGCAGAGTCTGGACCCACAGTGAGGGAGAGAGCTCTCATCTCCCCCAGTTACCAGACATGAGAATCAAACCAGTTTCAATAGGTGTTAGGATGTGAGCTGGCACTGGGAAGGGGAAATATGTGAAAAGTGCTAATGGTTCACTCTGTCTCTGAGGCTCTTTTTTGGCTGAAGAGCCCAGCTTCTCTCTTGTATTGTCCATGAGCTGTTGGAGCCACCTTTCTTCCCCTCCACTTTCACCCCTTTGGCTCTCATGCATGTATCCCAACCCAATAGCTCAGAAAACACCGTTGCCAGGACAGCATATCACACCAAAGTTTGCTTCTACAGAGAGCGGCCCTCCTCTACTTACGGGAGGAATAATAAACTATCAAAAAGCCCAACTTCTGTGGACCTCAGAGATGATCCGCTGATTGTTTTGTTTCATCATTTGCACCTACCCGACGTGGGTGGCAGGCCCCTTCAGATTTAGCAGTGTTTCCATACCCACCCCCCACACATTTTGCTGAAGGTGTAAATGATCCTCAAAGCACAAGGCCACTGGAGAATAAGGCCCTAGATTTCTCTGTCTCCACACCTACATGTGTTCCCACACACAAGATACAGCATTAATCTAGAGTAAACCACCACATGTTGACAATGCTAACAGTACATTTGACAGAGACTCCTTAGATCGAGCCCCAAAACGCAAACCCAGGAGAAAGTCATAAAGCAGGTGGAGTCAGGACAAGGTCTGGCTTCATGTTGCCTGTGCCCTTTTCCTGAGGGGGCAGTTTGATTCTGGGAAGGCAATACCAAGCCAGATTCACCTCGTATTCGTGCTACTTTCAACAGCTCTCTCAACACAAGGCTGTTACCTTGAATGCAGGCAGGCTGGGACCGGTGCAGCAGTTTGTAGCAGCCAGCTGCCAATTCTGTGCTTTCCAACCACAGTTTTCACTGCAGCCTCAAAAAATGAATGAGACTTTGACTCCAATAGAGTGACATTTTTGTTGATTAGTTTTCTCCCTCATCTCCACCATCATGCCACAGCAAATCATCTCCACAGGGTGCGTTCTTTCACATTCAGGATCACACCATCAACCCAGCCAGAAGGCTTCCCAAAGGATTTGCAGGCAGAGGTTGCTTCTCCAATGAAGTTGAGCAGAAAGTGTGGGCCTGACCAGAAGTAGGAAGATGGCAATGAAGATTGCCAAGGCCAAGCCTGAGCAGGCAGGGAGTAGTGGTGATGGAGAAGCTAAGCAAGCCTCAATGATGAGATCTCAGCAGCAGTGGGCAGAGAAGCTTGCAGTAGGCATTTTTTACGCAACTGGTTCAGGTTCAGCTGAATTGGCCAGAACTGGCTCTAACACAACGCTGACGTCTTCTCCATAGGGCTGCAGGTAGAAAGGGCCTGCCACCAGTGAGCTGGGAGATTTTTCCAAGAAGAGCCTATATGTACTTTATAAGGACCTTGATTTCAGAGGGGGTTAGTGGCAGAGATATTCCTGAAGATCCCACCCTCTGGGTTCCAAATCCCTTGGGGTTAGACCCTTAAATTCCTCAGAAGCCCCAGCCAGATAAACGGCCAGATTTCATGCAGCCTGAGATGACATGCGGACAGGTCATTTGTGAGGACATGCACAGGGGGCTTGGAGCTCTGTAGCTCCCCCAGCAAATATGGTGCAGGCAATTCCCTGTCTTCCTAGGAGAAAGCATCAAAATGGAGGCATCAATCTAACCACTGGCACCCAGGAGCATAAAGGTAGGTGGCTGTAGCCTTGCTCTTGCTGAGAGGGAGCTGTTGACAGCTGGGACACGAGTCATCCCAGGTAAGAATACCAGGGTCTGCCTCACAAGGAAGCCAATATGCCCAGTCTGTACTGGGGAGGATGTAGCCTGAGAGGTGACATTTCCTGGCACTCTTCAGAAATTTCAGAGGTTCACGTATAAACACTCTTCAAGCATGCAAAACACAGTACTCAGAAGGCTATAGATAGAGCCTGCTCTCTTCTAGGAAATTTATCACCCGCCCCCAGTGAAAACAGTCCTAAAAGAACTGCAAGCCATTTCTGAAGAGCTACTAGCAGTCTTACAACTCAGGCATTCCCAGACAACATACAGGGATCGAGGCCCTCAGCCAATTAATTTTGAATGCTCAAGGGGGTTCAGGGGGATGCTTTTTTTTGTTAATAGGATCAGGAGAAAGTACTTGCCTGCTTTTAGAAAGGCTGAAAATTTTCCCTGAAGCTTCCAGAGGAACATCAAGCTTTTCATGAGAGAGACGGAGACATCTTGGCTTCCTACCGTAAGGGCACTTGCTGTGCGGTGTGGGGAGCTCTGGTTCAAATCTGTGGTCTGGACCAGACCCATCAGGCCCAATGTTATATCTGCTCTCAGGAGGTAAGCATCAAAATCACCTGGTTTTGAGCAAAAATTCCATCCTTTGCTGACAAACAGTAATGGATTCCTGCAAAAAGCCTTTCTTTCAATGAACTGGCATTTCATCAAGGAATCCCCAACCTGTTCAGATTTTTTCCACTTGAAAGCATGTGCCAAAAGCTGGGATAGATCCTCACCTGAACACCACCGTTTCAGAAGTGGTACGGAGCAGGGCCTGAGCCGATGGGCTGAACAGAGGAACAAAATCAATACATTTCTTTGCACCAGGCCTTAGAAGCGTAACACCATCAGAAGCAAAGGTTCAAGCACGCCAATGTGTCACAGCGGCATATCTCCACACGAGAGAACAACCCATCATTTCTGGATTTAGAATGGCTTCAAAATTTACCTTCTTGACACTTGTTTGTCAGCTGATTTATTGTACCAGGTGCCGGCCTGACTTCCTGCCATCAGTAACACAGCGCTGTCGATATCTGGGCATTCATATCATTTATCTGGCTGGTTCATCTACTCTTGAAGTACCTTCTCACTTAGCAGTGAATATTCCCATAAAGAGCTCTCTCACAGAGAAACCATTAAAAACTATTGGTGGAAAGCAAAAAAACCCCAAGTGTTTTTTGCTGTTTTCTGTCTGATTTTTGTATGCAACTGTGATTATCGTAGCAATGTAAATATGAATGTGAATACAAATATGAAACCCAGAGGAGAATGGAAGTTGAGCTTGGGCATGACCTTTTGTTGCAAGTCAGACTGCCTATCCTGCACTTGGTGTAAAGGGAATTACTGGTGTGTCCATCCTGCAGAGCAGGGTGACATTTCTGTGGGTCTCAGTGGGGAGGAGATTCCTGAAGCTTAAGGCTGAGCTTCTTCTGCCCAAAGGAAGTGTCACCCACTTAGTGAGTGCCAAATCTTTTGCCTCGGTGCTGGGACAGAGCCCAGAGTAGGCAAAATCCGAAGGAAGCCATGGTTATGGAGTTGCCTGAGAGAGACGTAACTGGGAGAAACTGGGTAATCAAGTCAGAAGAATTATAGCTTCCAAATGTGTATCATCATCCTGCTAATTCCTAGCTCTCCCCCTGCTCCCTCCTCTGCTGACGCTCCAGTCCCCACTTCAATACCTGCCAGGTCCTTTTAGAGAGCTGACATTTCCATTCCTGACATTTTCTGCAGCTCCATCTGGGAATTAATGGCCGGATATTAGCAGCGATGGGGCCGTTTATCATAATTAGTCTCATGAAGCTACTAAGCATCCAACTATTTTTCATCAGCGCCGAGGAAATAAACTGCAGAATCCAGTAGACGAGACGGACGATTTATTTATTGATTGATTTATTTTGGTCTGTCAGGATGCAGCTTTAAAGTTTGCCGAGATGAGCAATGCTTCTTGGAGGCAATGACGACAGTAGGGCTGGTTTGCCTTGGGTGCACAAGCTGCAGAGAAGAGGCCCTGAAAGCCCCCGAGACAGGATGCATTTGTTATCCTACATCTGCTCTAGCCTCCTGCTGATATAAAATGACAAGTTGCAACAGGTTGAGCCCTGGGTGGACGAGCTCAGGAAGAGAGAGCCACCAGCCTCACGATGGCATCATGAATGAAAGCCATCTCCAGGCATGCCTTTTCTCCATCAGGAAAGCAAAACGAGGGTGCCATTTACCCTACAGGAGGTGGCACACAGACCAGCAGCTCCAGGACTGTCATTTGGCTGGGTGTGCCAGGTCATCCTCGGACCTTAATGCTAAAAGGAGGATGCTGCAGACAGCACATGTCTCTGTCACCTTCTAGATGTTCCTGGGAATGGATGAAACTGTTTTCTTACTTGTTGTCCCACTCAGAGCAGGGTAAAGTACTAGCTTGTTGTCTTCCTTCCCCAACGGATCAGCAGTGAAAGGTGGAGAGGCACAGGGAGAGATGAGACTGGGTTGCCTGTGGGCAGGGGGAGGCCCCTTGGAAGGGCTGGGGCTCACCATCAGCCACCTTCTCTGGGGGAGATAAGGTCCACCCTGTAGTAGGTAACACCTGCTGTGCTCTCAGTCTTATTTCTTAGGGACCAGTGCAATACACTGTCTGTGTTTCTGTGAGCTTGGTACTCAAGAAACATGCCAGAGCCTGTGCTCGTCTCTGGGGATAATTGGTCACTGAGCTGCTGAGATCCACCAGACATTGTTATCCATCCTGATGGCTACTGCTCTGGGCAAGGAGCCTCTACTGATTTCAGTAGCTCTTCTACCATCTTGCAAGTCTTGATTACCATCTCACAAGTATTGAATGGGAGGAGATGGGAGACCCCTGCCAGGGTCAGCTGCCTCATACTGCACCACTCTGCATGGCTTGTAGCCTGCAGTTGGAGCTCCTCTGCCTGCAGCTCCTCTTTGCCTAAGCAAGAAATGAGGATTGCAAGGCTGTGTGGAGCTTCTGCCTGGAGCAAAGCATGAAGGCCTCCAGGGCTCCTGGACTCAGTTTTGCTCTTCCTTCTATTCCCATGAACACCCACAAAGTCTTGCTACGATGCATACACCTCAGTGCTCGCCTGCAGCAGGCCCACCTCCTCTCCTGCAGGCTGATTATCAAGAGCTTTCCATCCTGAGGTTTGCTATGCAAACATCAAACATTTGTGTTTAAATATTACACTCTTCTGCTGATGTGAAGCTAGTAATTACAGCCAGATGGGACCTGGCTCACAGGCAGACACAGGGCCCACACATTGCTGGGTGGCAGGGTTTTTTTGCAAAACCATGTGGCCGACCACTGGCAGGAATATCAGAAAAGCTGAATGTAATTAAAAACAATAAATTAAAAAAAAAAGGGTTTCTAAATATATCATGCAACATATTCCAGGTGAGCGCTAAGTGTTCCTGGCTGCAGTGCCTGGCAGCCTCAGTACTATACCTGGGACATGATCCAAGCCAGCATGCTCAAGCCATACGTCCCTCCAGGCACAGCCTGACAATGACATGTATGGATTTGATATTAACACCTCCTGCAGTACCAACAGGGTCTGATCTTGCAAAGCCTTCCTCAGCTGAGTAAGAGCTCTTTGCACAAGGGCCTGATTCAGCCTGCACTCTAGTCCATCAAAGTGGGCCCTACAAATGTGTTGCAGTCCCAGGGCCACCACACTGCCAGCGTGAGCTTACATCTGCTGCTGCCCCCTCACCTGCTAAGTTGCATGCCTGCACATATTTCTGCCTTGCATGAGATGCCCAGGGTAGGAAATACTTCATTTTCTACCAGCTCCAGGATTTCAAGTCTGATTCTGTTCAAGGCAAAACAAAAGCATTGTAGCAAGTGGTGGATTTTTTCTCCTGGGTGATAGTCCATATTCACATTCAACATCTGATTGTGTTTTTAATAGATAATCGTCTCCCCCTTTGCCTCTCCCCTACACATCAAACAGGTGAGCAGGAACATACCAGTTTGAGCAAAATGCCTCAGTGTTTGTCCTAAACCAACATCTGTGTTATCTATATACACACACCACCAAGCGCCCAGGAAGCAATCCCTCTCCTTGCCTACAGACCTGATCAAGCTCTAGCAGCTACAGTGATGCAGATAATAGCCACCATTTTCAACCTGAAAGAGGGGCTAGATCTACCTCATCATGCACAATTTAAGTAGCCTGGTAAAGAAACTATTGCAGGTGACACCACTCCAGGGGAAACAAGCTATAAAGGCTGCAGACCTTCCTCTGCAAATCTATCTAGCTCTTTTAACCTCCATTTTCCCATAAGCCATTGGCTTCCCCTTTGTAACAAATACTCCGGTATACTCTGAGGATGCTCCCAAGCCAAGTGGTGCAAAGGCAGAGCCCGGTCTCCTGCCCAAACAGCCAGGGATGTTTAATTCCCTGGGACAGTTGCTGGGATGTATCCTCTGTGTTGTAACAGTCAGCATCACACAGCTACCTGCTCACCCACCCAGATGCAAGAGATGTCCTGCAGCCAGCCTGCCAAACAGGAGCCATTGTGTCTGGCTGCAAGGGGAAGAAAGAGAGAAAGCAGCAGACAGAAAAAAGAAGGACGTCTAGGAGATGTAATAGAAATCATTGTTTTGTGAGAAACGGTAGAGCCGTAGCAAACACATGCTGTAATTTGAGACAAGTGCCAGGCCCTGATAGGTTTCCTGAGGAAACCAGGATCAGCCTTGGTGAGAGGCGGAGAAGGGGGGCAGGTAACACGCACAGGGAAATGGGAAGCTCTGATACATCCATACACTGGAGCCTGATACATCCATACACTGGAGCCTGCACCAAAGCTCTTGGACCCCATCATCTGGGTCTGGCCGACCAGAAGCCTGTGGCCACCTGATTCATGTTCACGCTTCCTCTGCTTCTCTACTACCCTGATCTTGTCTGCCGCCTCTGTCGGGAGCTGCTTCTCCCTCTTCCTGTGCTGTGTGGGCTTCTAACTTCCCAAATCTTCCTCAAAGGACCATGAGTAGAGCTTTTCAAGGAAGCTTATTTCTGCTGTCATGTACCCCAGGGGAGGGGAGGGGAAGGGAAGGGCTGGGCTCAATGCCTTTCTGTTTTCTGCACCCAAGAAGCAGAGCTTTGGCATGCCATTAACAACCCTTGTCTCTGCAGTAACCTTATCCGATGCTGCATGGGTCTGTGGAGGCTGTGTTGTGCTACTGTTGCCTTCATGAATAATGGATCCCCTCCACCTTCCCTCTCCTCTTCCCTGTTAGATCCCATTTCATGTTGGGCATGTCTGGTATGTTTGCTGTGTCCCTGGGGTTGATCTGAGTACTCTGATTCCCAGCTCCGGTTCCCCCCCTTTCCCAGATGCAAGCGATACACAGGAGCGCACCAAGAAAAAATCAAATGGTTATTAGGCAGAGGCAGAGTTCTGTCTCTGACCCTTGTGCTCCTAACAGGACTCTGTGGATGGATGGACCCTGGAGCTGGTTCATCATTTTACCTTGTCTGGGACTGTCTGTGGCCCTTATTACCAGCACTTGTCTCTGCTTGCCAGGTTCACATGCTGTGGGACAGTGCCCTGACTGGTGAGGGCAATGCCTGTACTGGGGTCACCTTTGGCTCCTGGCTTGCCTTCCATTAGGAAACAGTTGATCCTTGCTGTTCCTAGAAACATGTAAGCTCTCCTTTTCTTCTGGAATTTCACGTTTTCAAGACAAAAAGTATAGGTCCAGGAAAAAAAATACTGATCTTTCTGGTTCTAAAAAGTCAAGTCTCTATGGCTAAAAGAAGCATATCTACATTTCTATGTGGTTTTGGGCAAGAGAACATTGGGGACCACTTCTACAATGCAGTCTGGAGAATTTAATTTCCCTTGTTCCTGGAAATACCCAGCTTTATTCAGTTTTATCTGGTAAAGACCGGTATTTAGCTTTATTCCTCTTTAGAAGCCACAGGCTCAGCAGTGAGATAGCCCTGATTTTAGAAGGGAATATGCTGTGGCGTTTAGCAGCATCATGGTGTCTCTTTCCTTAGGTCCTGCTGCAGTAGCACCATGACCCAAGATGAGGACTCGGTTGAGTTCAGCCAAATCTCTTTTGAGTGGCTTTGTAGGTATGAAGGCCTGTCAAAGCTGTGTGCTGATCCCAGTTCATTGTCTTTCTCCTTTATTCTAATCACTCCGGGCTATGAGAAGCACTGAGCTTACATGCCCTTATGTGGGGCTATACCTTACCACTGTGTCTTCTTCTGCAAACCTCACCAGCCCAGTTCTTTAATCTCTGCCATCCTCACTTTATGTTGCTGCCCCTGCAGATCTACCCCCTTTGGGGGTTTCCATGAGGAGAGCCCATGTTGGCTGCTATTTAAAAAAAAAACCTGTGAGGATCTGAAAATCAAAGCCAAGGGATGGCAAAACCCCTGCAACCAGGAGAGTGGAGTCTGTGCGATTTGGGTGAAAGTATAATGCTTACAAAGGGAAGGAAAGAAAACAGGGTCCTCAGTGAGAAACCCCACTGCCAGAGGCCCTTGGAAAGCCACAAAATCAGTTGCCTGGAAACTAATGATGCTCCTCGTTATTGTCAGCAACAGGAAAAAGCCACAAGTGCCATAACTCAGGCCACCATCACTGTTTTTTTCTCTTGACTGAATGGAAGAAGCAAAAAGAAGAGGCTTTTCATGTTCTGTGGGTAGCAGGGTGTCACCTCGTCCGCAGCTCACAAGGGACCGCAGGCTCAGTGCCGTTGCATCTGGATGGTCAGTTCCCATGGCAAACCTCATGTCCTCAAGGTTAGAAGCTAAACCATCTTCTCCCGACTCACTGACATCCTACACTGCTGATTGTCAGGAGCCTGAGGGAAGGGTCACACACCATCTCTCCTCCAAGCAACCCCCCATGGCTGCCAGCAGGAACAGTGCTAGAGGAGGTGAGTCTTCAGTCTGATCTGATATGATGAATAAACCAAATTAAGATATTCTGAAAAAGAATTGGAAAAACTAGTTTCTTCACATCCCCTGTCAAAATTCAAGCTTCTATTGCTTTGCCTATCTTATTATAGTGGATAGCAGTTCCAAACACCTAAAGTAGCTTTAGAGTTTGCAGAAGATAATTAAAACAGGAGAGACAACCCCATTGTCAGCAGGGTCAGAAGTATCACTTAGGGCTGCTCAAGATTTCCCACTATAAGACCAATTTTTCAGCTGCTTAGAATTTTGCCCAACTTAATTGTTTTCACTGAGTTTTCTCTATAAGGGCATCTACTTCTTAAGTTTGGGGGAAGTATATGTATATAATTACTCTGTCACCTTCTACAGCTACTTAAAAATCATAGAATAGTTGAGGTTGGCAGGAACCTCTGGAGACCATGTAGTCCAACTGCCTGGCTCAAAGCAGAGTCAGCTCGAGCAGGTTGATTGGGACTGCATCTCATTAGATTTTATCTCCAAGGATGGAGACCCCACAACCTCTCCGGGCTGCCAGTTCCAGTGTTTGATCACCCTCACAGTAAAGTTTTTTCTTTAACGTTTAAACAGAAGTTCTTGTTCTTCCCAGCTCTTGCCATCCCTGTGAAATATACCCAAATTTGGCCAAAATCAAAAACTCTTTGGCAAAAAGGACCGTATAGGTGACTATCACAGAACAAAACATGCATGTGTATACACATGCAAATTGCCCAAAGACCAATCTGGTTGCAGCATGAGAAATGCTAGGTCAAAGTCATTTGCACAGACCTTAATTTTTTTTTATTGCACAGATTTTTTAATTTTAATGTTAATTACAGAGTTGAACTATTTTTCAGAGGACCCCGGTTCATCCTGCGCACAGAAAAAACGTTGCACAGTTAGCAAGAAGTCTCGCAATATTCATTTCCACCATGTTGTTCAGTGCATGAAGCCTTAGGCAGGATTTACTGCACATTATTCAATATCTGCTAGGGAGGTAAGATTATTAGTCTCCTAAAAAGCTTTTCAATTGAGTTTGCTAAAATAGCTGAATGTTTCAAAACTGTTAATGATTTTAACTTTGCAACTCCCCTGCCACAGGATGGGTCTGCGCTATGGCTGTTTTAGACAAAACTTGAGCCCAGAAGGGCTAAAGGGATGGGATTTCTGGGGCGCTGCATGGACACACATCAGGTGGGACATTACAGAACACTTAGAAAGGTGTAGCAGCTTCCCTTCAGGACAGGAGTCTTTCTGAAAGCCGGCTGCCCCACGGCAGACATCTGGAAAATGAAGGACACACCAGCGTGGAAGGAGTTGCTTAACCAAGGTGCTGTATGAAGAGCAGCTCTGTGCCTGGGTGGCAGCGGAGGGGTCTGTGCTAGCACTGTACCCAGGCATCGTACTGCCTTAGCATGCTCACTAGTGCCAAATCATTTCCTACAGCCCAGAACCAAAGAGGGTATTGGTCATTTCAAATGAAAAGAGACTGAGATTGTCCAAACCTGGGTCTAGGCAAGTCTGGCTCATCCTAGCCTAGGCACTTTGCATTTGGGGGGACAAGATGAAAATAAAAAAAAACACCTCAAAGCATCTGGCATGTGTCCTCCTGGCCCCGGGACTGGAGCCACGTAGGCTTCATCACACAGGTTGTGGCTAATCCCTGCTGTCCACAGCTGTTTCTATAATCCATGGCGGCACTAACCTGCTTGTCTGTAGTCCAAGGAACCTTTTGTCATCAGACCAGAGACCACTGCAGGGACTCCTTTTCCTGATTGCCCCTAGGAGGGGGATTTGGCTTTTGTTTGGGTGAATGCTTTCCTGATTCAGCGTGGGAGCAGGGGAACACGACACATGTTTCAGGAATTAAATCCGTTGCAGGAACTGAAAAGATCCTAGTCCCCAAAATGCTGATCCACAGTGTCAAACAGGGGTGGTAAAAAAGGAAAGAAGGTGGAAAAAAAAGAGTTTGCAAGGAGCAGACCAAGGGCAGGTCTGAATTTCACCGGCTGCGGATGAGAGCGGAGCCTCCCCTCCCTCCTTCTCTCGCTCCCTCCCTCCCTCGTCTCCCAGCCCTTCCCTCTTCTAAACACAAGCTGCAAGTCCCTGGGAGGCCCCTAATCTTCTTTGCTGTACAAAAGGCCCAGTCTACTGGCTTTTCTTTTCTTTTCCCCTCTTTAAAGTTGAAGTGGGGATCAGTTTCCAGACAGGAAGGCAGGGAGGGGGAAGGAGCAGGGCGCAAGCGGTCACGCTGCAAAAGAGATCCTGAGGAAGGCAAGAGCACAGTGGCTTCAGGTGGGCTGGAGACACAGGGACACAGGGTCTTTGGGGTTGTCAAGATCCTTGCTTTCTAATTACTGAGTTTTTCTGGTGTGCTTGGATATCACTGATTCTTGTGCCAGCATCACCCATTATTTATACAGCTTTTCTTCCTCCCATATGCTCTTTCCACCACCCCAGCTAGTGAAACAACGCAGAAGATAACTCCTTCCAGCCCTTGTTTTACTTGTGAAATAGGATCTGCAGTCTCTTGATCATACTCGGAGAATTTTTCTGCACTGCTTCTGGCGTGAATTCAGCCTACCTGCCCAGGACTCCTAACCGATGCTAGACGAGGTCTTGTCAGTACTTTGCAAAAGCTATTAATAATTCTCTGCCTCTACTGGAAATATCCCAAGCCCCTCGGGTCTCGTTCGCCTTTTTGTGCCTTTAGCTCGTTGGTGGTTCATAATCACCCATGACTGCTACAACTAAGTTCACCTCCTCCTCAGTCATGTCCAACTGACACACTCCCTGTCTAGCACAAAAAAACCCCAACCCTGTGATTAGTCTTGCATTTCATGCTGTTGAATTTCAACTCGTTCCTGCGTCTCTGCGCTCAAGGTTGTCTGCTGCTTTCTGTTTGATCTCCCGTCTCCTCTGCATTCACAATGCCTCCCCTTTCTGCGTCATCAGCTGGCTTAAACTAAGCACTTCCACTTCTTATGACAACATCATTCATGGAGAGAATAAACAAGATAGATCCCAGGATCGATTCCAGAGAAACTCCAGTGGTGAACTCTGTCTAGCCTGCCACTGCCTCTGTCCAGAGGTACAGCTTCTGTACCCGACTTCTATTTCTTCCACTAATCCCATCATCTTCAGTTTAATTAGCAATTTCCCTGTTACTCCATTGAGCACAGCTTGCTGCATTTGTCTAGAAATTTGTCTAGATAAATTGAGATGAGCAGGCTGTCTCGGCCGAATGCTTTCCGTGGCATGTCGAGCTGGTTTTCCTCCAGCCATTTAACCATGCTGGTCTGCAAGTTTTGTTCCAGGTCTTTGCATGCTGCTGACCCATCCTACAGACTCCCCAAGCCCCACAGCAAAAAAATAAAACAAAGGAAGAATGGGTATTATGTTCACAATCTTCAGTGTGGTTCTTTCTCTTCTGCAAGATGTTCTGCCTCTGGAAACCTTGCCACCACACCTGCAGCTTGGCACATTAATTTGTTTGGAAACCACAAATACCTGCTTGTCCTGCCTGCAGTGCATCAATGTGTCTGACTTTCATCTCTTATTTTGTTATACCATTCAGTCTTTATACTGTCATTCTCTATCTTGCATGTTGACCCTACACCCAGCACTATCATCTCCTTCAGACTGGTTGGGAGCCAAATCATGAACATCTTTGCTGCCCAATAGACCTACTACATTGAAGTGATGCCTGAATGGTATTTTCCCCTGTGTCATAACACCCTTTGTAAGATTTATCTATCCCAGCTTGGCTTGCCATGTTATCCTTATGGTGTCCAGGTCGCTACAGTACCATCTCTCTTGTTACCAAAACTGGTAGGGGAGGACATTGATCCAGCTGGAACCACATTTCCCACAGCTGAACTCTTCCTTGTCAATGTGAGGCCAACATATCCCAGATCCGGTCCTCAGTTAGGGGCTCAGGGAGATTTAAGGTCTTATAAGCATTAGCTTTGCTAAATGCCCTGCCACGGGACATGGTAGTCCCACTTCTTCTGACGCTCAGGCATTGGGTCCCAGATGTTCCCACTGCAATCCAGGCCTGTCAGAGGCAACTTTTGTGCTCTCTGGGGACGGACCAGATCCTCTCTAGTGGGGACAACGCTAGACCTGGAAGTCACCAGCCTTCAACTGGAAGGAAAATAACAAAGTGTCCCCTGATTGAATTGTAAAACCCACTCTGTCAAGCCACTGAAAACCAGCTTTTCCCAATTTAATCCAACCTGCTGGGGCACTGGGATCCCTGCGCAGGGAGAAAGGGGTAAATCCATCCTCAGTGAACAGAGATGAATGGACTCACTGAACAGAGGGATGAGCAGATTCCACGTGTTGTAGAGGAGGCTGGGACAGAGCCCACATCCTGTAAAGGACAGGTGGGACGGACCTGCTGGAGTGTCACCACTCTGTGTTAACCTTTGCAGGAGATGCCCTGGGCATCGCTTTGCTCCCTGCGCTGCCTGGGATGTTGCCGGCTGCCTGGGTACCCGGCTTCCCTGGAGACTGTGCCGGTTGCTCCCATCTCACCTGCCCTGCTGTGAACACCAAAAGCGAAGCTGGAGCCTCGCCGCGCCTGCCCTCTAAAGCCTCTGTCTTGCGGTGGAAATAAATTGCCTCAGATTCCTGTAACTCAGGCAGAAAACCCAGGCCCCTTGCTGATAAAACCAGGCGGCCTGGACAGCGTTGCCCTGGCAACCTGCACTTTCTTCCCCATCCTTTTGTTCAGCCTCGGACCCAGACTTTTGTACCCAGCCATAATGGGGCCAGACTCTCGGGATGTTTATGGGGTGAGGTGAGAGGAATTTCATTCAGCCGTGTCTTGCTTGGCCCGTCTCCTTCCGTAGGGCGAGGGAGGAATGTTATTGACCAAGGCCCCATGCAGCGACAGAGGCACTAAAGAAAGGCACTTTAGACTTTCGGGCAAAGAAAAGAAATTCCTGCCCTCCCCCATGCAAACATACCCCCCCTGCCCTAACGCGCCTTTTGTTTCCTTATTTCTCTTTTTGAAACTTCCCCGCTCACCCACTCCTGCCTACAGCTGCTCTCACCGGGCACAAACAAAACCCTTTAGCATGCCCTGTGTGCCTGCCAGCTCCAAGCGGCAAGACATTCAATCCTCCTGGATCCCCATCCTCCGAGGCACCTTGCCGATAAAATGAAGCTGTACGTGCACTGAGTTTGCAGGAGCAGAAGTGCTGTGCAGCTGAGGCTGGGGCATGGAGCAGCCAAGCACGGCAGAGAGCCAGAGCAGGACCCCCAGCCCACTCTGAGACCCCGCCACGCTCAGTCCCTCGCCCTCTGGTTCAGGCTGGAAAGGGTTAAGCACATCATCTCCGACTGCCTGCTGAGAAGACAAAAGGCTGCCTTGACATCCAATATCGAAGCTCCCAGGGACACCACTGAGGAATTCCCATTAGCTGGTGTTTGTGGAAAGCCTTATATCAAATGCGGAGGACGGCCAGTTTGCTTTCCTTGTGCCGGTCACTGGGAGAGCAGCAGCAACTTCCCGGCGCTGCATTGCAGGGGAGAAGCAATGCGGGCGCAGTCCAAGTTGTGCCTTTGTGGAGCAAAGGCAAGAAAGTCTTTCGTTTTGTCCCCCTGCGCTGCTGAGCAGCTCCAGCAGCAGCCAAAACCCCCTGGATAAACTCTTGCCTGACTTGACCAGACCTGTGCCCAGGTTCAGGTAGTTCGTTTCAGAGGTGGGCCCCATTGCATCACTCTCTTCCTGGCCTTCAGACCTCATAGTGTCTTAGGAGAAGGCAAATAAGTCCACGGTTTGGGCAGAAGACTTTGAGGACCTGTTGCTGGCAAGGCAGTGCTGTTTCCAATGTACCCTGCCCCACAGTCCTCTGTTTTCAGGGCAACTGTGCAAAGCGAAAGGCATGGGCAGAGATGGAATGCTGGGCAGGGTGGGCATTGGGTTTTCTTCAGTGCTGCTGGGGGTATAAATGGAAAATAAAGCCCAAGTCAGTGTTGTTTGGCTGGGCAAGGACCCATTGAGAAGCGAGTGGCTCCTGCTGTGGGCAATGTCCCACGGCTGTCCCTCTTCCCCCAGTGCTCAGCCATCCTGGGGGACTCTGCCCCGGCTGATCTGGCGGGGGCAGAGTTGCAACTGCCTGCAACTCTTGGCAGAGACACTGAGTGTCTTATGGATGGTGAGACGCACTGGTGGAAGCTTTTCTTTAGCCCCAAATGGATTTATATGGTATAGCTCTCTCCCAGCTGGATTATCTGAAGTCCAATTAAAGGTGAGCTCATACATTGTAGCCTTTCCCTTTGGTTGGCGCTGCAAGAAGGTGGAGGAAAAAGACCTGGACGCCTGTTTTCATAACACTTGTCTTTGCGACTCCTACTCTTCCATCACGTCTACTTAAAAAAAATCAGCTAGTAGATTTAAAAAATGATTAGTGAGCTGGGCAGGGGAGAGGAGAGGCAACACAGATAATAGAGGACCTCAGACACCTTCTCCTGGGACTATCGTGAACAAAACCCAAAGCCCAGGGCATGCCCAGTTGGCTCTTGGCAAAAGACTATCGCTCTGGCACCATTTCAGTGCTGCTTGCCTTGAAGGCATGAAAACCCAGCTATAAAGTAAGCTGGGAACCAACTGGAAGCAAAATGCACGCCAGCCATGAGTAATAGGGCAAATGTGTCACGGCAAACAGAAACACACGGCAGCCCTTCCTTCCCGTTGTCCAGTCTTGGCAAGGTCTTTCCAAAAGCTGCTGCTAAGGTGAGCCCTCCTGGATCAAACAGAGTATGCCCACAGACGTAATCCCCGAGCTGAGTTTGATATATGTGTTTCAGGGGTTAATGATTCAGCCGCAGTGAGGGATCGCGTGTGGACGCACTCTCCAATCGCTCCTCCATCACCTGCACCTCCCTCACACCAGCCTGTGGATGCCTCGTTTTTGGGCAGGTTACCTGAGCATTGATTTTCCTTCTCAAAAGGTGCAGAGCTGCAAAATTCATCATACGATTTGAAGTGCTTGAAAACGGCTTATGAGCAACCCCTGAGATGTGAAGCCACACTGAAAAGGTCCCTTTTCTTTCCTTCGTAGGAGCGTTAGCATTCATGTTTCTTATGTTTCCTCCTCGTGGGACTGAGCAGGGCTCAGGGCAGGTAGGAGGAAGCAGGTTCAGGTGCACTGACAAACAGATCTCTATTAGGAAGTGCAGCAGAAGAAACCTGGTTCTGGATGAGAAGAAGGAATGAGGACTGAAGTTCTCACCACTGATGGGAACAGGGCTCCTGGAAGGCTGGGAGGAGGCAAGACCAGCTCAGGAGGAAGACCAAAGGCTGAGACAGGGATTTTTAAGGCACAAGAGGTAGGGGAAAAAGCAGTTCTGTTAGGGAAGGTTTTGAGACACAGGGAGAACTGACATAGTGTGCAATCTGGTAAGTGGCCTTGCGAGCTCCCCTCCTTCTAGTCACCCAATAGTAGCACAGGGGCCAGGACAATGACAGAGAGAAGGGTGCCAACTTCCAGCTACCCCTTTTCCTCCATGTGCCACACAGCCCAGCAGAAAGGCTCCCCAGTAATCATCTAGAGACATCCAGAGAGGGGACTCCTCTTCGGAAATGTGGGCCATCTGATCTGAGGCTTTCTCTGAAAGGGAGGTTTGTCTCACCCTGAGACATGTGTTTGAGCAGGGGGAGACTCATCTTCTTTAGCAGCCCCTCTCTCCTCTGATGATAGGAAGAACCTAGCTGATGAGTTCAGCACTTGGCTAATTGATTTCACCCAAAGTGACTGGTCAAAAGTTACTTGCTCCTATACCTGAATACATAGCAGAAGGGTTGATCCCAGATCTTCCAGCTCCAGGTCACAGCCCCAGGCCACTCTGGGAAAGGCCACTGCTCTTGGGACCTGCAGCATCAAGGCAAGACCATCACAGCCCTGTGGAAAAGACCCCCTTCAGAACCCATCCAAGCCCTTTCAGATATCTTGTGGGCTTCTTCTCACCTTCACAAAGAGGTGGGATGACCAGCTTCATTTCTGAGAGAAGGTCTTTGAAGCAGGGATGCCCCAGGGAGGAGGGGGTGCTGCAGGGGCCTCTGTGCATGTAGGGACTTGGGCAGCGAGAAGCCAAATGCCCAAAGCAGCAGAACAGGCAGCAAATCTCTGCTTAGATGCCCCTGCACCCCCACACTGCCTTGGTCACTCGCTGCATCCAATCTCATCTCGAAGAAACCAATTTTGTTTCTGCGTAGTTCACAGCAATCTTCAGAGGGCTACGGGGTCTGTTCGAGGTCTCAGTGAGGAGATGTGGTGCAGCAACTTCAAATGCTGCCTTCAACAGCGGCTAATCACTGGACATCTGAATTGTAGGAGTGGGAATCGCGGCAGGCTGGCACCAGAGAAGTTCTGCCGCTAATGTCTTGTCAAGCCAATGCGGGCTTAACCTGTCAGGCAAAACAAGAAGTGGTCGAGACAGAGTACCAGCTAATAGGCTTTAGGACATACAAAGCAGCAGGAAACCCATTTTTCTCCAACCACCCATGTCCCATACTGATGTAGCCTCGGGGGTTTTTTTCAGCTTTGTGTTGGTAGAAACAAAAGCAAGTCCCTTCTGCAACCCATTTGAGCAAGAAAAATGAGATACAGCAGAGGCTCCTGGGGAGGCTTGTTTTATCAGAGATGCTGGTGACGAGGGAGTAGAAAAGAGACCAATGAGGTTTGAATGTTGCACTAAATTTTGGGCTGTCAGGAACGTCTCAGGTGGGACAGGGACGTCATTGCATTCCCTCTAGCTTCGGTCCAGGCGGGTTTGTCCTGTCAGTGCCACAGAGGGTTGACAAGGTGTTAGCTGTAATGCTGACCCCACCTCTTTAGAGGGCAAATTAGGGCCAGTTTGTCACAGCAGCAGCCTTTCTGCATCCAGCCATGCCCAGGGGTCCCCAGGAGAGGTTTAGGTGCAGAGGTACAAGACAGTTCTTCTCCGTGGGGCCTGTGGCAGACGTTCAATGCAGCCAAAGCTAAACCATTTGTAAATCTGATGAGGTCAAATGGGGTTGGTCTTCTGTTTCAAATATTAGGTACTTTGATGTGCATAAAACACCTTGGATGATCTGTAAGTCAGAGACTTTTGCATGGAAATATTTCCTTGGGATCACTTCTAGTGGAGAGAGAGAGAGACAGAAAGATTTTACCTGAAGTTAGTTCCCTTTTAAAAAACAATCCATAACCTCAATTTTCAGATCAATGTTAAAAAAAAAAATCTATCAAATTATTTTCTTCCTGCTTTCTTCTGACACTGCTTTTCTCAGCACTCTCCTCCCAGCCCGTTAGCTGGAGGAGCATTACAGGGTGCTCTGAGGTGACAGAAGACAATTCCATTACAGCAGCGCTGAGCTCTGAGCACCGTCGGTTCCTGCCTTAACCTGCTGTTTGCGGGGAGCATGGCAGCTGTGTGTGTCCCCCCGCCAAAGGTGAGCATCCATTGCTTCGGTGGGTGGCAGGAGATGGAGGTGCTTCTGGTTTAAAAGGGGGATTATTGGTGTCATTATTAATGAACTTGAGCTGTGTCACTGCAACAGCAGAAAAAATAGGGAAGAAAAGAGAGAGCAGCTGAAGAAATTCCTAGATTTGCTTTTTCTGTCTGAAGAACGGAGATAAAAATGTAAAGGGGATCAAACGAATGGAAAATGCATCAAGACGAAGCAGAAATGGTGTCAACTTTCCAGCAAATTACACACTTGGTGTTTAGAGACTACAACTTTGTTTTCCAGTCCTCTGGGATATTCCAGTGCATCATCTCCAAGCTGGCTTTCTCATTCAGCTGCAGTTGGGTCTGACGGCTGGTGTAGGTTCTAAAATGGTGAGAGATTAGTGTCAATAAAGGCACCCCCACCACCCCCCGCTTTATTTTAAGAATGGCCTTGTGCTGGAGATGGCACATTGTTTCCCTTCTACAGCTATCCATCAAGGACAGTTCATCTCAGCCTCTGATAAATCCTGTTATTTCAGCCGCACATTTCCACTGCCTCCAAATCAGCAGCTGATGATACGCAGAGTGTTGCAATAAATGTTTATGGCTCTGCCTCTCCTCAGCCTTTAATTTCAATGGTTTGATGTTGATCAGCCCGTTGAACGGCAGCCCGTTCACATCATTACTGGTGTGTGCAAACAGCTTGTGCTGGGGACCAGCGCCAGCTTAGCTGCCGCACTGATCTTGGCTTGTTAGAGGTGTTTCCAGATATGATCTTATAACTCACGAAAACGAATGGTTCCCTCCAGCCTTGAGCTAGCATCCTCTGCTGTACAAAGAGCGTATGCTGTGGATATATTTATGCGTGGATGAATGCCCTGGGTGTATACATAGCTTGGGATTTTATTAAAACATATACCCACCTCAGTGCTTCTGGGCAAATTCACAGCTGAAGCACGCCATCAGTTTAGAAGCTACACACTGGCTGTGAAAGCCAGCAATTAAACATTCCCTCAAACCAGCGAGCGGCCGCTTCCTGCCAGCCTCCTGCCTTTGCCCGTGGAGCAGACAGATGCAGGGGAGGATGCCACTGCTCTCCCCTGCCTGAAACATTGCAAAGGCCAGAGGATGCTGCCGTGGAGGTCAGGACCTGCTCGTGCGAGGTGCTGTGCAAACACCTATTTTCAGCCATGTTTTGGACCTGGCAAGTCCAGCTGTGAAGTCTTGGTGCAGATTTTGGGCAAACATCCCCTGCAGGGAGTCTGAGGCAGAGCTGAGCCTGCATCCCTCAGGTCCACATCCGAGGCGACCATCCTTCTACAGATCCCAGGGTGGACTGAGATCCCAGTACTGACCAGGTCTTGTGTCCCACTATGGACAAGGCCAGCCAAACATCCTACCAAGATACACAAGCCAAACTACTAGGCCACCGTGGTAGGCAAGTTGAAGGACAGGGTTTCACAGCTCCATGGAGACAACAGCTCAGAAGCCCAGCGCAACTGCAAAATCCGTGGGACATGAACTGGAGGCGCCTCCAGGCTGCTCAGGACCAAGAGAGCACTTATGGAGAGGAGGAGACAAAAGACACATCACCAAGTTTGCAGATAACACCAAAGTGGGGTGTGTTTGGGGGGGGGGGGGGGGTGCTGGTTCCAGCTCCTAGCAGGGTGGTGCCTGCATGACTCAGGCGTACAGTTTCTTGAAGGATGCTCCGATTCTGGCAAAACTGGAGGCGTCACTGTGCAGGTGTCACAGCTGGAGGTCTTGCTTGGAGATGGTGCATGCTGCAGGACATAAGTGGAGATGGACCTGTCCTATCTACACCAGGCTCAAGGCTATGGGTGATGGACAAGGCAGATGAGAGAGGAAACTGTTTCCTCCATGCTGTAGCTCTTTGCAGGTGTCCCTGTGGGAGAAGGCACAAGTCCGTGGAACTTGATTGTGCTGGGACTCATTGGACATGAGACCAACAGAGACCCCAGTGTCTGCACAAACACAGTGATGTCAAGGGGCTGCGGCTGGGGGACCATGCATGTCCCACATCCTCACCATGGGACACAGACTTGCACCTGCAGCTGTGGCAAAGTTGGTGCTGGAAGGCTCAGGCACAGCTGGAGGACACAAGGGAGGACCAGGAGCTGGGGATGGATGACACCTGCAGATGGTGTTACCCATCCAGTGACACCACCATCGGTGGGGAGTGAAGCCCTTGCAGGAGCAAGAGGAAGGCTCAGGCTAGGAATACCTGCTGGCCCAAGCCCGGGGAAGGGGGGCAAGGAAGATGAGCTGGGACTCTGCTTGCCAGAAAAAATGAAGTTCACGGCTCGCTTGTCAACATGGAAAGGGGAAGGGGGGCTTCCTGGGAGAGGGATGGAGCCTGGGAGCGCGAGTCGTTAGCCTTCTGCTCACATCGGTGGGGGAAAGCAGTTTCATTTGCTGGCCTGATTGGACTGATGAGATTTCCATATTCTTCATTAAGGGGCTGCCAGCAAGCGCGGCTGGGCTGCCATTTCCCATTACTCACAGCCTATCCATTATGCAAAAGGCGAAGGGGAGAGGGACGAGCTGGTGAGCCCAGATAGCAGCTGTAATGATCCTGTCAGCCTCCACACCCGGCTCTGGCTCTGGGGAGAGGGCAGCCAGGGTGCAGGGTGTTGCAGAGCTGCCTCGGCACACGCTGCCTGCTCTTGCCTGCCTGGGCACATGCTCGCTCCCGTGGGTGCCAAGTTGGTGGCATCACGCTCCATGTCTTGTCCATGCCCAATGTGCGGCTCTCCTGCCCTGCCCTGCTCCCACTACTGGAGCAGGGGTATGGGTGAGCAAAGCCCCACTGCAGCAAGCCCAGCACAGAGGGAGGGACGAAGCTCTTGCCAGCCCCAGGACATGCCCACTAGCCTCCCGGCCATCCGAGGGGGCTGCAGGACACCCCCTCCCCAACCCCTTCCCCATGGCAGATGAAGTGGGGCTGCCTGGTGCTCCATGCATCCCTGGTGCCTCAGGATGGGGTGGCAGGGAGCAGGGAAGAGGAAGGTGGAAAAGCCTCCTTTGGTCATGGAGGGATAAAGGGCAGGAACAGGTCCATCTGTGCCCCACTGACCCCCAGGTGGGCACTGCTCCTGCCGGGGTGCTCTCACCGCACCCCATGGGAGCTCCAGGGCTTCAAGCTTGGTATGCTACTACTCCCCATCCCTCCCTGGGCGTCATGGCCCGTGCGTCGGGCTGTTTGATGGAGCTGCATGCAGCTTGAAGGCAGGGATGCCCAAAGGATCACCACCTGGACTCTGATCCACCGAGAGAGAGCCTGCGCTGGGGGAGATTGGGAAAATTGCCTCTCAACCCCAGTATTGAACTGGGTTGCTGCAGGGAGGTCTCGGAGCTGGGAGCTCTTCCCGAGGTATCCGTCATGCCTGACCTCAGCTGTCACCGGCAGGCAATTATCTTGGTGCTGAGAGATCGCAGCAGGGATGCAAGGACCCAGCTCTCCTCCTGCCTCCCCTCCAGCCCCCTTTTCCCCATTGCACTTGCCACGGCAGCACAGGCAGCAGTAAACTTCCATCGGCTGGAGGGTGCAGGCAAGGCAGCCCCCCAGGATGCCGGCTGTGCTCCCCAGCACCCATCCCGGGTTATGGATGGGGCTTTCTGCCTGGCTCCTGCCTTGGCGGGGGCTGATTCATGGCGTGGGGAGGGATGGGGCGAGAGTTGCCGGTGGCTGTGCGGTGTCTCCGTCCCCTCTCCGTCTGCCAGTTGTATTTCACGGGATTGTTTCCAAGTCTTGCCTCTCCGGAGGGAGCACAGGTCAGCTCTGAGCAAGTCGGCTGCCGGCGGGGCTGTACTTGGAAGATGATGCCAAATGACCAGACGCTGGAAGGAGCAGGAACATGTGGCAAGGGACAGTCTCCATTTATTAGTGACAGTAACCTCAACAAAAAATAGCCTGGTCTTTGTCACATCTTCATCCCTCCAGTGTCTCCACGGGGCACAGGCAGAGTAGCTCTAATTGCTCCCGGGTGTGGAGAGCAGAGATCAGAGCCTGGCAGCTCTCTCCTCACCCTCTCATGTTTTCTTCTCGCCTTTCTCTCATCCTCTCCACCCTTTTCTCTGCCTTCCCTCTTTCATTCTCCAGCACTGATATGACCAGCGCGCTCAGCTGTCCCTGCTGCTTCATCCCTGCCTGTATTCGCCTTCAAATGCCTTCAGAGATGTCGGTCCCAGTGACCCTGCTGGACCCTGGGGAGATGTTGCCTGCTGCTGTCCCCTGCCTTCCTGGCTGCTTTTGGGGACTGCTATGGCAAACGCTCTTGTCCCTGCCCTGAGTACAGGCAGGAGGACCACACCAAGAAGGATGGGCAGGGGCTGCGTATGCTGCCCCACGGCCAAGCCTTGGCTTCGAGGTGGGAGACCTTCCCTGAGGGGCATAGGGAGAGAATGGTTAATTGCCCACGGTGTGGTGCCATCATTCGGTGCCCATCAGCCGCTGGGTGTTGCATCAACAGCGGGGCACTGAATACCTTCCTTGTTGGCCGCGCTCCAGCCTGGCGGAGGAAGCTGCTGAGAAAATGCAATTACAGCAAACAACAGCCACACGCGCAAGCGCTGCAATCCACACCTGGCACTAATTAACTTAATTAGCCCTTAATGAGCTACACTGGTCGGAAGGCCTATTTTTACTTAATTATCCCCTAATGCGCTTGGCAGAAAGTGGGGGCCCTGATGGATGGAGAGGTTTTGCCTGGCTTCCTCTGCTCCAGCAGGATACTCCATCATCCCGGCATCCCTAACGAGCTGAGCTGCCTGTGAGCGGAGCGGGGATGAGCCTGGGATGGGTGGGAGCCTGGCACCTGGTGGGCACCTGCCTGCGAAGCGGCAGGGTTTGGCTAGGCTCATGGGGGACCCTGTGTAGCCTGTCACTGTGTCCCACCTCCCCCAGGTCTGGGCAACATTTAGGAGAGCCTGTGGCAGTGCACTGGGTGGGTGAAGTCTTGGTGGCAGTGCAAAAGGCTTTCCTGGGGGCTTGAGGTGCCAGGTGGTGCCATGTGGTGCCCAGTGGGATGGCTGGATCCGGCTCCCCGGGTGGCTGGGAGGAGAGGCAGTGGCCAAGGTGCAGCGCATTGTCTCCATCCTGGGGAGCCCCATGCGAGGAAACACCCCACACATGACACAGGAGGGGTGGGGCAGGGTGACCCCGCCGATCCCCAGGGAAGATGGGACTGGAGCAGGCTGGGGACAGGGATGGCCCAATGCCGCCAGAATCGCTCTCCCGTGTCCTAAGCTCTCCAGCCACAAACTGGGTGAGAGGACCTGGTCCCGGGTGCAGGGAGGATGCTGTGGTGTCTGGATCCAGCCCTGCCGTTTCCACAGGAATCAGCATCACCTGGCCCAGCCCTGGTAGATGCAGCATCTCTCCAGGGGCTTCCTCAGTGCATCCCGACGGCCTGAGTTAAAGACGCAGGAGCCAGCACCTCCGAACCGTGCCCTGGGGAGGCTAAAGGCAGGGTGCGGGGACCCACTGCAGCAAGCCAAGGGGGCTGGCAGTGGCAGGGTAGGGAGGTGATGGCACCTGTCACCAGCCCTTATTGATACTGTCCCTTGATGTAAAGATTTTTTAAATTAAAAGAAGAGCGAGAGCCAAGAGGGCAGCGCCGCTTTCACAGGCTCATCGAGCCACTCCCCAGACGGACATCTCTGTAAATTATAGATCAAATTCGCTGTGCTTTCCAGCAGCAGTGGAGCAGCCGAGCTCGTGACGTGCTTGCGAATGGAGTGGCTGTCCCCCACAGCGCGGCACGGCACGGCACGGCGCAGCACGGCTGGACACCTTGGGGCTGGTGCTCTTCTCTCACCTGCCCTGCCACCACTGTCACCGCACAGCCAAGCCCATCCTCACCAGCAAGTGGCACCGGGCTGCGCAGAGGCAGTTGGGCAGCCCTTCCTCCTTGCCCTCTTCCTCCTCACCCCAGCAGATTCAATGAACGGTGCTGTCAGATATTACCTTCCCTTGGGTTTTGTCCCTACACCTTCCATCACTCCTCATCCCGTCGCTTCGGTGGGATGGTGTCCTAACGCTATTTTAATGAAGTTTCTATTTCTAATTTCTTCCTCGTTAAGTTATCACTGCCCAAGCCTTGGCAAAGCACTTGCCTGTAGCGTTCCTGGTGCAGGCTGGAGCGTGGAGCTGTGGCAGGTCCTTGGCTGCTGGTGCCAGTGTCCCTGCACCACGGGACCCCCCGCCCGCCTCCCTCCAGCCTCTCCAGGCTGACAGATGCTTTTGCGCCTCTGGCTCGTTTGTTTAACGGGTTCAGGACCAATAAATTGGTCTTTATTGCCTTTCCTGGGTCTTAAAGGATTTTGCTGGGTGCAGGGAAGGCGCACAGGCTTTCGGGAGGTTTCTCCTGATCCGGAATTTGGTTAATTCACTCTGTTCTCCCTGATGACTCGAATCACAAGCGTGAGGCCCTTTATTCACACATTAAAGTGTGTCGAGTGTTTAAAGGAGGGTTTAGAAGCAGGTGGCGGGAGCGGGGAGGGCTCTGAGGGTCGCTGGTGGGGCTGCCCAGCACCCCCTGGCAGCAAAGGGGCCAGCCTGTCCCCCAGGGCCATCAAGTCCCCGAGGGGCGTCCTGTCCCCAAGGGGTGTCCTTGCCCCAAGGGGATTTCTGTCCCCAGAGGACATCCTGTCCTGGATGGGGTCCTGTCCCCAAGGGTCATCCTTCCCTGGATGGGGGTCCTCTTTCAAAGGGTTTTCTGTTCCCACAGAACATCCTGTCCCCGTGGGGTGTCCTGTGCCCATGGATGTCCTGTCCCCATGCACGTCCTGTCCGAGATAGGGCTCCTGGCTCCCCAGCCCCACTCCACAGGATATTTTCCACCCTGCTCACACCATGGCACAGCTGGGCACCCATGAGCCCCCCGGGCACCCCAGCCTCCCCCAAGGGACCGCCACTCAGCCAGCCTTGCCCCCCGCAATGCCGTCACTACACCCCCCTCCCCACGGGCAGGTCCTCCGGGGCAGCTCACGGCACATTTATAACAACACTTTGCTGCAGGAAAAAGGGGTCTCAGGTCACTCAGGGGAGCCTGGCCGGGGGGGCTGGCGGCCGTTTCCAAAACCAGGGCTGTTATTTTGTTGTTGTGGAGAGAAAATAGGGCACCAAAGTGCGTTTGAAGGTGAGCTGATACAGATTTATTGGTGGCCAGGTCTCTTTGGGAGAGGCATTTAAGTAGTGCTAGGAGGATGCTGGAAAAGC
Source organism: Balaeniceps rex (assembly GCA_013401315.1). Lineage (NCBI taxonomy): Eukaryota > Metazoa > Chordata > Aves > Pelecaniformes > Balaenicipitidae > Balaeniceps > Balaeniceps rex. The sequence continues at coordinate 9,375 of VYZW01037555.1, read as the reverse complement.
GTTTCCAGTGGTGAAATCTGTCATTTGTCCCTGAAGGAGAGCGGGGGGCTCCAGCTGTGCAGCCCACCCAAAAAGCACCCACTGCTGTAGCAACGTGGATGTTTTAACCAGGGGCTGAAGTCCCCGACCGCGTTCCCATCCCCTCCCGCTTGCCGTCAGGTCCGGCATCCCTGCCTTTGGCCCCCGCCTCCCCCACCAAGCAGCATTTTGGCATCTAAATTCAACAGAAAGAAGCTTTTTTCCAAAGACACCTTCCTCCTGGCGACCCAAGGGTGCTCCCCAGGGATGGCACCCATTTCACCCAGGCACTGCTGCCTCCCCAGGGAAGGAAAACCCCAAGGCAGGGCGCAGGCATTGCCCCCCACTTGAGCTTTATATTTGTTATTTTTTTTAATCTCTCATTTGAAATGGATACAAGGGGGAGGGAGATAAATTAGTCCCATTCTTCTGGGAAGAATGAAGTGACCCTGCAAGGCGAGGGACGGTGGCGATGCCTGCCCCACTGGCCGAGGCAGAAATGCTAATTTCTCCTTTCCTTCACCAAACGCTGGAGCAAAAAATGCTAATCGGGTTGACGGCAGGCTGGAGATAAAAGTCTGTGTGTCTGCCTGCGCGCACGCAGATGGGGTTGAGCGCCGCGATAAGCTGGCAAACAAGGTAATTAAAATAATTAAAATGCTAAACAAAGGGGAGGATGGAGGCGAGCGGTACAAAGGGCTGGGAGGGGCAAGCGGCTCCTGGGAAATGGCAACGGAGTGCTGGCGAGGAAGAGAAGGGCAGAAGGATGGAGGTGGATGGTGGGTGGGCTGGGTCTCCCGTGGGAGTCGAGTGGCTGCGGGGTGCATCAGGTCACCCTCCCCATCACGAGCCCTGTCCCCGGGATGCAGCCGGCTCCAGCCGCGGGGAAGTTTGCCTCTTCCCCATCCATTGCCAGCCCCTGTCTGCCATGGTGTCCCCTGCAAAGGTGTTTTGGGGGTGGGGGTCCCTGTCCCAGGCAGGCACCCCCCAGCCAGAGGGGAACCTTGTGCAAAGGGAGCACAGGCAAATTCCCACTGGCTTGGCAAATTTCTTTGGTTTAAAACAAACTGCCCCCAAAACAGGCATGTTCTGCTGCTGGAAATGACTATCTCAAAGTCTCCCTTTTATTAACAACATCCATTAAAATAAAAAAAAAGCGAGCTTGAAATTAGAATTAATTTTTTTTCAGGCCAAGAGAAACATTTAATTTGAGCAAAGCAAAGTTTTATTTAAAGCAAAGTCCTCAGGTGCCAGGCAGCTTCCCTCCATGAGGAGTGCCAGGGCCTGGAGCTGCTCTAGAGACCTCTGTGCCACGCCAAGGCCAAATCCCAGCGTCGCTGGCTGCAAGTCCGTGCCGGTGGGGCATTTGGCGGTGGCTGAGGTTACGCTTCCCGTTGCAAGCAGGGTTCAACTTGCTTGGGTTGGTGGCAGCTCCTCCCCGCTCAGTGCAACATCAGCTTTTACCTCCGCCTGGCGCCGTCCCCGGGCCTGGCACAAGGGACAGTGCCACCCAAGGTGCTCCCACTGTGTGTCACCCCACGTGTCCCTCCTCCCCGACTGCGTGGCACCCACCGTGCAATGTGCAATGGGCAATGGGAACATCCCTGCTGGGCTGCTCCCACCACGCCAGGTGTAAGGTGCAACGTGCAAGGTGCAACATGCAGCAGGGACATCCCTGATGGGCTGCCCCCATCATGCAGTGTGCAGCACACGAGGGGCAACAGGGACATCCCTGATGGGCTGCCACCACCATGCAACGTGCAAGGTGGAATGTGAAATGTTCAAGGTGCAATGGGGACATCCCTGATGGGCTGCGGCCACCGTGCAACGTGCAACGGGGATGTCCCTGCCAGGCTGTGTCACCCCATGCCAGGTTCCTGGGTGCCCCGGAGGAGCACGCTCCTCCTTCCCCAGGGCTGTGCATCCATCCCCGGTGCTTGCCCAGTGCCCATGCCCCCTGGACACCCACCCTTTCTGGAGCAAGGAGCCTGAGAGACAGTTTTAGCAGAAGCCATGGAGGGTGGGGAAAAAGCAGATGCCCTGTGAGATGCGGTGGGGGGGTCAAGGCTGAGATCCCCCCCGCCGAGCTTCCTGCTGCAAAGAAGCTGTAGCCAAAAAGCAGGCTGGCGGCTGGCAGGCTGCCCGCCGGCAAGCTGAATCTCCGGCTGCAGTTTGAAGCTCGCAGACAGCTATTTAACACAAACAGCCAAGCTGTTATCTTTTCCCTTAGGGCCACCATCCCTTTCGCTTCTCAAATGCCAAATTACAGCCTACATTTAATTTCAATGCCACGGGGAGATGCATGTCAAGGGAGGGCAGCTTCGTTTAAAATTAGCCACATTAGATTAGCGGTGATACAGCCGGGGAGGAGGGTTTCGGAGAGAGGAGCCGCATCCCCATGAACTTTGGGGGAATTCCTCCAGGCACGTTGAGGATTTGGGGTCCAGCGGAGCTGGGTCTGCCCCATCTGCTGCATCCCTGGCTCCTGCAGGGAAGCTGGCTCCGGCTGGGGATGTCCCATGCCGCACGGGGCCAGGGAAGGGATGTAGGGCACGGGAGGCACGATGCGGAGCTGCCACGGACAGATGCAGGGCACAAAACGTGTTTCCAGCCATCAGCTGTTATTTATTTGACCAAGGTAAATTTATAAGGATCTTCAATGAAAATAGTATATTTTTTTTTTCCGGCAGCACTCATGGGAGCAGGGCACAAGGTGGTGGTGGCTTCTTGGCCGCGGCATTGGCATTGGTGGGATTCCTGCAAGCTTTTTGCCTGTAGGTATACGGGTTGAGCAAGCAAGGGGGAAAAGAGCAGTGGGCCCCTGCTAGTGCACAGCTACATCCTGCTCTGGTCTGAGCCCCCAAAATGATGGTTTTTTGGGGGAAACAATTGGAGGAGTTTGAAACCAGCCATGCCCATGTGAAAAGTGTCAGCCCAAATCTCAAAATTATTTTTTTTTACATTGAAATGCAGAAATGCTAAAAATGTGGGCAATGCATTCATGGGGAATAGTAGTGACAGCCAGAAAAAAAAGATAGAGCCCGTAATTGCAGGCTTTCACTGACAGCAAAACAACCCTTTAATAATAACTAAATATAAGGAGTGCGCAGAGAGCAATCTTCTCCAAAAGAAACAAACACTGATTTCTCTTTTTTTTCCTCCTCACCAGAAGTATCTCTGCTACAAAAGGGCCAGCCAGCATCACCCCACACCTCCTCCAGCCCCAGGGTCCCAGCTTGCCCTGCCAAGGATTTCCAGGCTCGCTGGCACATGGCATGGGAGGATGAGCCCCAGCAATGCTCCGGCTCCTCCCCGCCGGTACCCAGCGGTGCCAGCCCGGCTGCTCGTGGGGCATGTGATGAGTTCATGGCACGGCGGGGTCCATCATCCCCTGTGCACTGAGAATCAACCTGGATAATAAAAGTACTGCAGCCTTGAAACCCCCTGGGGTAGGGCTACGGGATGGGGGAGGGAAAGGGCACAGGAGACCTGTAGTGGACCAGAAGAAAGATGGAGAATAAGGTCCCCAGGGAGGTCCCTGACAGGGGTAGGGGCAGCGGTGCCACCCCTGTTCCGGCTCCATTCTTGGGACAGAGCCCTTCAGGCAGGCTGCAGCGGGAATCCGGGCAGCCCCACGGCACAGGGATGCTGCTGCACATCCCTGTCATGGAGGTGCTCCTGCACATCCCCATTGCAGAGGTGCTTCTGCACGTCCGCATTGTGGGGATGCTCCTGCACAGCACTGGTGCTGGCTGGCCGCATCCCTCTGGGCGGTCACCCCAGCTCACCCCAGCAGGAGCAGAGGAGATGCTGATGGGGCTGTGGCTGGTCCCATGGGGACTTCAGCAGCCCCTGTCTCTCGTGGCCTCACAACCCTCCTGCAGCCCTCCCAGTTTCAATGGACCACGCTGTCCAGCTCTGCCTTGCAGGATCCCTCTGCCCTGGCACAGCAAATCCGACCCCCTCGTTGTGGGCAGCTCTTCCCTGCCCCAGGACCACCCAAAATACAGTTTTTCTTCCCATGCAACCAGACGGCTATTTTTACAGCAGGTGAGAAAGCGGCAGCGGAAGAAGGGGGGAGCAAGGCTGGGCAGAGCAGCGCCGAGCCGCAGGGATGCTGCATCAACATGCAGAGCGGCGTGCCAGCTTGACGGTGGCCGGATGGTGTCTAGCTCGCCCAGACAAACTGCCGCGGGGAAAGGTGGCAAAGTCAGCCCCAAAAATAATGGTGGAGAAGGAGTCCCTTTGCCTTGAGCCGGGGACGGTAGGCTGAATCCCACCCATGGGACCCACCAGCGGGAGCTCCTTGTGGCCCCGTCTGTAATTAGGCTGTAATTTAGGCACTAGCACCAATTAGAGAAGCGAGGCCATGTCCTCAGTTTGTATAAATCAGCAGCGTAACCCTGGTGCCGAAGCCACCCGGCCTGTCCCCTCCCACTCCCTGGGGGTGGCATTCGGGGTGGCAAGCCGCCGTGCCTGGGCTGGGCTGGCCAAGCCGCTGGTGCCAGCCCTGGTGCTCGGGAATCTGCCGCCTCGTGGGGCTTCAACTAGTGTGACTTGCATCTGTAATTTATTTTTAAAAGGGAATTCTTGCTGTCTCTCTCGCCAAGCTGCCTGCTGGCTGCTCCTGGATTTTCCAAGCAAAGGGAAGGGGAAGAGGGGTATGAATAAAATATCATGACAGCTTTTATATATATACATGAACCGGCTCCGCCAGGCTGCAAGCTTCATTTTTAAATAAGAAGCTCGACTCCGTTCCCAAGAGGCCGGGAGAACGCGGCGGGCTTTTAAGAGAAGGGACCAAAACAGAAGAGCATTTTCCTCTTCCATCACATCAGACTGGAGCTGGGTTAATTACGCTTCTCTGTCCTGATTTAAGCACGGGAGCTTATTCAGTACAGCTGTTCCTTTATTAATGAATTGCAACCCAATTTTAACCAGAGGAAGCTGGTGAGGAGGAAAAAAAAATAAAATAGGAAACCTTGTGCCAGCATGTTCTGTTTGCCGCTGCCTTTCATTTACATAACTTCAAAGTGATGCATTTTTTAAACCAACCTATTTTCGGTTCTGGCTGGAGTGCATGGGTGCATGGACATCCATGAGGATGTGCCGCCCGGCATCTCTTCATGTGTGCCTGTTGCTGCCGCAGGGTGCAGCACCTCCGGGGCATGGCCGGGATCCACCACCCTGCTGGGCTTGGGACATGGCTCTCCCGTGCTCTGCCGCTGCCCAAGATGCTGCTGGCTCACTCGGGTGCACGGCGCCGTGAGCTTACGACCTGCTGCCAGCCGGTCTCTACAACAGCATCCCGGGCCCCGGTCCTGCCCCGGCCCATCCTTCCCGGGCTGGTCCAAGGGACTCGTGGAGGGTGCCCCAGGGAGCTGGGGGACACGCTGCCCCGGTCCTGTGCCAGTTCCGCAGGGCATCGCTGGCACCTCGGGGTCCCGCTCTGCCTCCCTGCAGCATCGGGGGAGCCGCGGGCATTGCCGCCCGCCGCTGCGTGCTGGGGAACCAGGGACATATGCTGCTTTTTCACGCCGTGGAAACAACACCTGCTCGGCTCCCTGCTCAGCCCCAGGCAGGCGGGAGGGGAGCCCATCGCCCTGGTGCGCCCCAGGGCCATCAGCACCCTGCCCCAGCGGGGCTCAGCCTCCCCCTTCCAGCTGTGGGCACCCACGGGTGGCCTGAGCTCCAGAGCCCCACAGGATGGCGCAGCCGCTCCCCAATGCCGTGCAAGCAGAGGGAGCCAAGAGCAGCTTCCCAGCCCTGCTGTGTGCTGGGACCCAGCCTGGCGCCAGCACCCGCTGTCGTCACCCACCATCGTCACCCGCCGTCACCCGCCGTCGGCTCGCTCCACACACGGGAGAGGTGCCGGGGTGGGGGGGAGCCTCATGGATATTCATGAGCAGAGAGTTTGCTGATCAAAAGGCGCAATCCTGTTTTCCTTTATAATATATCTGGCTAATACGGACTTAATGAACGAATGAATAATAAATTAGTCCAATTTTGTTTTCTTTCTTCTTGGAAAGGCAGGCGCGAAGGGGGACTCTGTGCGGGTTTGATTGATAGCAGGGGCTTGCTGGGAGATCTGCTCCTCAAGCCCTTATTAAATATGAAACAAATAACGGTGCAATTGGTTTAATCTTGTTGCGGTGGCGGATGCCGGCCAGAGGGGCGGATGCTGGGAGAGGAGGAGGAGGATGGGGAGGAAGAGAAATCCTCCATTGCCTTCACCACATGCCGAGGCAGGGCGCGAGGTCCCCGGGCAGGGTGGCACGGCATGGTGGGGTGCTCCCGTTGCACCATTAACCGGAGTGGGGTGCAGGCATGCAGGCTGCATGGCACTGTCCCGGCATGGCTGGGTCACCACATGGCCTGACGTGATGCAAAAGGCATCACGAGAAGATGGATGGAGTCTGTGCAACGGCATCGTTGCACCAGCTGGATCATCGCAGGTCTTCTGGGCTCAGTGGGATGATGTCTGAGGAGCTTCCACTAGAAGGAGGATGAGGTGACAAGCTCCATCAGGGAGATGATTCATGGCCACCCCCCTCACGGCCACATCCCGCGGCTCAGCCCCGGGATGGCAAGGGGCCGCAGCTCCCCATGCGGTGGCACGGCTCGCTGAGCTGGCACTGCCTCTGCATGCATGGCTTGTTACAGCCTTTGGGTTCATTTCACATCCACCTGCTGATGTGAAAAACCGGGAGAAGGTGTTGTGTCACGGGCCGCTGGCACATCCTCCACCCGGCCGAAGCGTGGGAAGGGGGCCACCCAGGGCAAAGCCCACGTTGCCCAGGGTGTTTCCCCAGGGAGGACCAGGGCTGGCGTGCGGGTCTCCAGGGACACAGATCCTTTTGGAAACACCCTCCTGGCTTCCAACAGACTTCGAGGTCTGGGGTCCACCCTGGTTCATCCCCAAAATACCCCACCAAGGTGTCCGAATCTCCGGGGCTCCCTGCAGAGCCAGCGATGGGAGCATCCTCCTGCCCTAGGAGCACAGCACCCGCCTCTCCCCATGCAAGGGTGCTGGGCTCTCTGCGGGGGGAATGGACATGGGTGTCATGGGTGGCTTTTCCCACTCCCAGCACCCCTCTTACCCTGCCAGGAGGGTCCGGGCAGCAGGTGCCACCCAAAGCAGCACCCAGGCCCTGCTTCGCTCAGCAAAGTCACCTCTCTGCCCCTCCCTGGTGCTGGGGATGCCCCGGGCCCCCCGACCTTTCCAGGCAGGAGGAGGTGGTGGGTGCACGCTGCTCCCTGCCCCCAGGCGGGTGCCAGCACCCTGAACCACCCAGTGATGCCTTATGGCACTCAGCCTCCGCTGGTGCAGCAGGCATTTGGTGTGAAAGCTGCTCATCTCCAGGTAGCTTTCTGCTGCCATCACTTCAATCAAATAAAATAAGCAATTCCCAGCTGCCGCGAGCTTAGCACCGCTCCAGCTGCCTCGGCCCAGCCTTCCCGCTCCCCTTTGAGGCTCAAAGCCGCTCGCTGGAGTCCCTGGCCGTGGTGGGAAGCCAGGCTGGGATGAAAGCGCCGCTTACCTGCTTACTTCTGCTCCAGCGCCCAACGAGCAGCAACGCACGGATTATGAAAAATAATTCCTCCTAGAAAAGGAGGGAAAAGAAAGAGAGAGGAAAAAAAAGAAAGAAAGAAAAAATCCTGTGCTGTGAGAACGCCAGCTAACCTCAAAAGCCTCTTACCTGGCTAGATTTAACTGCCTTTGTTGCTGCATCAGCCTGAAAAATCCCCTCTTGCACCGTGTCAGTGTTGCTGGCAGCTCCGAGCCGCTCCCCGGCCCTTTGTAATGAAAGGCGGCTCTGTGCGACACAGCGGCCGGGGCTCCTCTGCTCCCCTTTTGGGCTTTTCTCCTGGGAAACCCAGCTCATCTACTGCATTTTTTTTCTTTGCGGGCCTGTGGTTGGTGTGCACGGGGCTTCAGAAGCGACCCGGGGAGGATTTGCCTGTATTAAACAGCCGCCCCGGCATTAAAATGTCTTCTGCCTCCTTGAGCCCGCTTATCGCTGTGATCCGAATTGAGGTGCTTCCAGCTCGCTTGCAAAGCAGCATTTCTGAGCCGTCTCTCCCATCTATTAATTAATGGCTTTATTAATGCTAGAGGAATGGCACAGGTTGCGCCTGGGGGCTGTGGACACGAGGGGCAGGGAAACTTGGGTGAACCCAGGGTGTGAAGGCAAAGCCTGGGGCTGTCCTGGGGGGTCGGCACTGGTGGGATGCAGCTTCCACACACTCCCTGTCCCCATCCTTCTCCAGGGACAGCCCCAGGGCCACCTCTGCCATCGTGGCTCAGAGCCCGGCAGCTGTGCCACGCTGCAGGCAGCACACTGTGAAAGGGCAAAGGAGGGCTTTTTGGGAAGCGGCCGAGCAGGGACATCAGTCCAAACCACCCGCATCTTTAAAGATCTTTAAAGGTCCCAGGGGCCACCTTCCCTTGTGGTTTTGGGATGAAGTTGCTGCCCTTAGACTGGCACGGGCAAAAGGGAAGCCAGGGTCTGCATCTTGCAGCCTAGTGTCCCCCTCTCGCCGTCCCCTCTCTACCTGGCATGAAGGGGAGCACTCTGGGCTGGCGTCCCTGAGCCTGGGTGCCATCTGTGCTTTCCCTTTGATTTTTCCACCAGCTTGGCGCAAGCCCTCGGAGATGAAGGGGGAGGCAAATTGGTTGTGAGGCATCAAAGGGGGAGATGTGCGTTTGGATGGGGTGCAACACCAGCCCCAACGTCCCCTCTGAGCTGGTGTCACCCAGGGGGTGGGTGGCAGCCACCTTGCCTGGGAGCATCAGGCAGAGGTGTTGGTACCCAGCTTGAGGACACGGAGGGGTGCGCATGCGTATGTGGTTTTGCGGACCTGTGTGCGCCCCAGTGCCCAGGGCTGTGGCACCGGTGTGGGATGCACCTGCAGCACCCCATTGCCATGTGCCTGGGGACAGCTGAAGCCCCTTCCCCAGACCTGCAATGGCTCGGTGGGGAGTGAATGGGGAAGAGGCCGGCGATGACTCTCCATCCTAGCTGAGATGGTTTTGGTCTTTCTCCCAGGGTGAGCATCCCTGTCCCAGACTGTGCTCCCCCTGTGTCCCCCCACCTTGGACTGTGCCCCCCATCCTGGGCTGTGCTCCCTCTGTGCCCCGTGTCCTGGGCTGTGCCCCCCATCCTGGGCTGTGCTCTCCCTGTAACCCCCACCCTGGTCTGTGCCCCCATCCCAGGCTGTGCCCCCCATCCTGGGCTGTGTCCCCCGTCTGGGCTGGGCTCCCCCTTTGCCCCCCATTGGGGCTGTGGTCCCCCTGTGCCCCCGCCCGGGCCCAGTGCGGCCCCGAGGGTGGGGGGTCCCAGGGGGCTGCGGGGC